>VDFB02060366.1:0-17366 GCA_007258455.2 Sequoia sempervirens | reverse complement strand
ATGCTTTCACTATGAACATCACGAGGACTCTTCAACGAAGAACACAACAAAGAATATCCATAGATGCACAAAAGTTGATTGAAGAGTACGGGTATTGGTTTATCCAGTTCCCGAAGTTCACTTCCATAAGGTTGCCGGGGTTCCATTCATATGCCTTCAGATTGCCAAGGTACCCCATGGACAAGATGGTAATGCTTGAAGTGTCTAGCCAACTCATGTCCTACGACAAAATCATAAGGAAAAAAGAAGAAAGGAGGATTGCACTTCCCTATTGTTATGGGAAATTCACTTGAGGAGTGCTCATCTTTGCAAGCAACCAAAGAAGCGGAGGAGGAATTACAATTCTATCACCTCACTCTCCACACCAGCCTGCAGGACTTTGATCCTCACGGAAGAATCGGAGTAGTGCAGGGTGAAGAATATCGGCACAAGGCCGATGTTGAAGATTTTTGGGCAAATGCTGAAGTTGAAGTTGAGATTAGAAGGAGGATGTTCTCTAGATTACCTCTGAAATTGATTAGGGAATGCGAGGTTGTCCAAGTTCCAGATCAAGTGGATGAGGATGTCAATGTTACACAACCTGATTATGAATCAGTGAGAGGCACACCAGTCCCACCACCTGATTGGGCGGAACCGAAGATCATAGACTTGGACACATTGTCTATGCCGGTCTTAACATTCACAAGGAGCTGGGTGGATAGACATGTTCATAGGCTTAAAAACAAATCAATTGCCCTCACATACAACCTCATGGGCAATCAAAGGCCACCGACATCAACAAGGAAGAGAAAACAGGCCTCCCAAGCTATAGAGCCACAGGAGGAGGAATCAGTTCAGTCAGAGCCTCAAAGGACGGAGAAAGCTTTGCCTACATAGCTGTTGACTCACTCTTCTAGTGTACAAGAAGTTTCAATATTTGCAAGTCAGAGGGTTAGAGTGAATGAAGAGCAATAAATGGAGGAAGTCAATCAGCGATTGCCTAGGGAGCCTGATAGCCAGAGTTAATGCTCCTAGGAGTGCTTGTCAACCGGATGAAGATGAAGAAACGGAAACAGACACTCGCGTGGATCGTGCGATTGAGGCAGCCTTTGAAGATGAAAACACTACAGAGCCTGAAGTTCGGGGTGTTGAGGAGGATAGGTAGCACATGGAGATGGATGAGCCTCAACCAAATGTTGCTGAAGAGGAGGTTCATGAAGTAGAAGCAACGAAGGAGCAGCCACTTGTTGTCTGCAACACTCAGCAGGATGTTCCAAATTGGCTCACAAGTGCTATAAGAAGAGATCAGGAGGATGACACCGACCCAACAATAGAGATGGAAGAGCTCCTTAATAGAATAAGCTGGTCACCTAAGAGGAAAAGAGCCAGGAAATACTCCAGGATTGAGACAGATGAGTTCAGTTCCCGCACTCTTCATGTTGTGGTCCCAAGGGAAGAATGTGATCGAGACGAAGCAATGCCTGAGAATTACACGATTACTACAGTTGAATTGGGGCGCCCTACTGAAGCACAAGTGATTGAGGAAGCTGAAAACTCCTTCTAGGCATTGAAGGATAGATTGCTTCGAAAGGGAGAAAAATACAAGAGGCTGAAAAGGGAGCATAAGGCGTTAATTGGTTATGTACAACATCTGGCATGCCCATGTGCTCAAGAAAATCCAGCGGTGGATCTTCCAACCAAGCTTCCACGAGAGTCAATTAGCGGGCTCGAGGAAATGAAGAGGGCAATTCAGGAAGGAGACAAGTGGATTGGCAGTGTCCGTGTTGAGGCTGAGAGATTCATTGAGGATCTTGTTTCCTCTTTCCAACATGCTTCCAGCATCTTCTCCCGTATGGAGAACATTGAACAGGCATGGCGTGATACTCACATTTTTCAAGACAAGACTATTCCACGCCTAGCTGCTCTGATGCATATGCTAGTGCGGACTTTGATTGAAGGAGGGGTAATTCAGGTTGGAGATAGATATGATTTTCCAGGCTGGTATTTGGCAGCATTCATCGGCCGAAGTTTCTTTGACATGGCAAGGACATAGTCAGTCAAGATCAGGAAGGCCATGGGAAACATTCAGGAGGGCATCTTCAACACGCTTGAGGCATTGTTCGCAAAACGGCTAACTCCCGAGGAGGTGATAGTGGATGGTTTGAAGGGAAGATTGCACCCATTCTTCTCCGAAATGAGAGTATTTGCTCAAGTTGACTTTGAGAATTCCACGTTCTCTGCCATTAATCAAAGCACCCAAGAATCCATCGAGGCTTGGAGAAAATCTTGTATTCGGCAGGAGCAAACAATTGCCATCCTCGAGTATCAGCTTAATCTTACTCCAGCCATTTCTGAGCAAGAGGTTGATGCAATGCTGGCCTAGTTTGTTGCTTTCGCGGTCAGAGAGAGGAACAATGGGAATAGGATCTTGGACAAGAATCTTCTAGAAGGGTAGTGGGCATTAATTACCCATGGTGGTCAAAGGAGGAATCTGTCATTTTGTGCTCATTAATTGCACCACTCCACTTTCTGGCAGTTACTAGGGCAGAATCTAGTCCAGGGCTGATGTGGCTCAATCTGAGTCGTCCATTGTAATTCCATCTGGACTATCCATTGAGAGTGGTCAGCTATATAAAGGGGACTCCCCCTCATTTGTACATTATTAGAGATTAGATTAGAGAATAGAGCAGAGAGATTGATAGTATAGTTGAGATAGCTTAGCATAGTTTGTTAGCATAGTTTGGAGAAGAAGGAAAGTTTTCCTTTGAAAGCTTTGTAAGAAATTGTTGTGAACACTTTCTCAATATAAAGAGTTATCATTGATGATGGTTTCATCTTTTGTTGTGGATAGCTAGCAAGGTTTCTTCGTCCTTCTACTTCAAGTAGGACTTAAAGTAGAGTAATTTTCATTTTCATGCATGTGGTTAGTTGTGGATTGTGGTGTTTGATCAAAGCAGCTTCGTTTAATCCATACCACTAGCAAGCTTGCTGATGGTAAGTTTGCCTTGTGTGGTCGATTGGAATACTTTTTAAGCTTAACTTCGGTTATGATTCACGTTTTGGCATGCGTCGTCGTGATGGTGTCCTTATGCTGAATTGTGATTTGAACATTCCTTGCTATCCCCTTGAAGATTGCACCGACTTTGTAGAGGCTGTCCAACGCGAGGCAAAGCAAAGTTTGGTTGAAGCCTGCTGAAGTTAATCCTACGTCCCACTTTAGGATAGAACTTAGACCTTCTAAACCCTGCACTCATTTAAATTTCGCACATTTCTGGTTAGTATAGGAAACACATACCTCATTGCCAAATCATTCGCATCACGTGAAAATCCTCTTCATCATTAGCCTGCTGTCTGCTGCATCGTAAACTTGTGAACAATTGTGTAAGTCCCCTCGTGAAAACGACATATCACAACGAACCAATTGAGTGTACTCTACTGCATTGAAGGAACCTTGGAGTTGAACGTATGATCTCTCTAGCAATCTTAGCAAACAAAATACTTTGATCAAGAGAGAATAGAGTAGCTGTTGGACACTTTATTCTGCTGTTAGGTGTTGATCACAAAAATCACATCAACAGGTCGAACTTCTCCTCATGAGAATATATGTTTTTACATTGAAATCACTATTCATTAAAGTGAACACTATTCACTTTAAGTTATAACATTTTCACTTTATAAATGTATAGTGCCAAATAAAAATAAAGTGACCCCCTCATTTAAAAGACACATGGTCTCTAGGCCAAAAAGGGTGAAATAAAAGATAATAACATAATTTAATCACATGCATCATGCCAAACGCCTTAATTCACTCTGCCACTGAACTTTGGGGATCAACACTACAATTTGACGACCAAGTGACTGTCTCAAGGGACCCTCTATCTAGAACCATTAGCCTATGAGGGTCAACATGATAGGCTAATCCATTGATTACGGATGTCTAGCTAGAAGGTGACATTACATAAGCTCCTTTTTGTGACAACAAGAGTTGCCCTATATAAAGATGTTGAAGTCAGTCAAGGGTACAAGGCAACACTTCATAGACTCTTCATTGGTTGTGACATATGGGATGTAGTGAGGGTAGAGTTCATGGATTTTTGCATGCTCCAGTGACTTTAGTATTGATACTCTTTGGGACAAGTATAAGGTCTTTGGGACTAGTGTTGATGCTCATAGTTGGTGGGTACTTCCATGGCTAATCATTCACACACCTACAACCTCTTGCAATCGAAATTTTATAGCAAGTAAGTTTTATAATTTTTTTTTTATATCTTCTAAGTTTTATTTATATTTTAATTTTTTAATTTTGTTACTCTTATCTCTCTAATTTTGACTTAATAGGTTGCTAGTTCATTTGCATCTGAGAGAATTGGAGCACATACTCCTTCATCCACTTAGTAAAGCACAATTAACTACATTTAAAAAATGTGGAGATTTGGTACATGTGCATTAAAACTTGCGGCTCCTTACACACAAACAAAGTGGCTACAAGGAAGGGGACACAAGGAAGTGGGATATCGAGCCAAAGCATATTGACTTGGATGCTTTCACTTCCCACTTTGCTCCACTTGATGTTGACGATGAGCCAACTGGTGAGCATGAGAGTGCTAGTGCCAGTGGCACTATTTGTGTTTCTTCTAATTTATTAGTACTACATCTAATATGGATGGTGATAATGATATTTTTGAAGACCCATATGATTTTTGATCAATGATGGCTGATTGTTGACACTTGACATTATTATTTTTTAACTTTAATATATATCATCACATTCGAGTTTGACTAATATTTGACTATTATATGGTGGGTTTGTTTATTGTATAATATAGGATGCTATGTGTGTTGTATTTTGAACTTAATTATTGCTGCAAATATATAGATATATTTCTCATTTTTATATGTTTTTGTATGGATAAACTGAAAATGAACCCAACCCCAAATTGTTTTTTGATTGAACCTGAACTATTAACTTAATTATTACTAAACTTAAACCCAAGAACCTCTAGTTAAGTTGTAGATTGAATTTATTACAAATTATAACTTAATGTAGAGATGTAAGATGATCTAAAAATTGTTGACTCCACGATAAAAATAACATGTGTTCATTGTGCTAAAAAAACAAATCACTTTGAATGACACGAGCTATAATAGCTTGGGCTAAACATAACGAATCCCAAAATATGCTATTTTGTTAAAGAATGATGGCTAAAAATAATTCAAGTTACACTTTTGGATAGGTAGCTCTAGATGAAATTGATAATTTTGTAACTTTTCCTTTGATCATGGCTAACGCTTTGAAAAATTTACTTTCATGTTTTGAATCCATTTGATAGGCATAGTTTTTTGTTTATACATCCACAATTTTTTAAGTTTGAAAAATCCGTTTGGTGAGGTGTGTGCTTGCAACCTAGAGTTGTAATGTCCTCTTTTCCTAGGCCAGTTATCTTTTGCAGAGGTTAGTCCATCACTTGGTCCTCGTGGACTAACATGGTAGTTAGGGGGCACTTTGAGGGTGTTTGCAGACTCCTTTAGTCAACCTTTGGGGGCTCAGACAGTGTTTTCCCAACTTAGTATTGCCAGGGGTTTTCATTGTGTGCTTTCCGAAGCTTATTCAGGCAGTTGGACCATACTTACTATTTATAGTAAGTAACTGGGGTCTTTGGTATGGTCAATAGGCAACATTTCTAGTTTGGGCAACGATTGACATATTTATATTCTGGTTCTATCTTGACTTGAGTATGGTCCAATGTGTTGAGTATTAATAATGTTAAATAATAAAGTTAAATTTAATAATTTAACTTTATGCATTATTAGTAAATTAAAAGGACTTTATATTAAAAGGGGATATAAGTGATTTTTAAAGTATACTTTATAATATAAGCTAAGTGCCAATTTAAAAAGGGAGATATAAGAGACTTTTAAAAGGATGTTATATTATAAAGTTGTGTGCCAAAATTGAAAGAATGGAAGGCGGAAAATTAAATTAAATGAAATATATTTCAAATGTGAATTTGGGCATGGGGTTTGGGAAAAATATAAAAGGGCATTGAGAGCTCACTTTGCACATTCATGTCGAAGAAGAATTTTGCTAAGGGTTTGTAGGAGGATTGGAGAGTTTGGAAATACCCAGCTTCACTAAGGACAAAAACCCTAGTGAGGGACAACATGGTATAGGAGTGAGAGACCTCCCAAGCTTGCTCGCAAACAACTTCATTTCAGGGGTTGTGCTTGTGCTTCACAATTATAGGAAATGATTCAAAATAAGGGTTTGAAGGATTAACCAGGAAATTTGAGATGTATTCATCATTGACAAAGTAAGGAATTTACAAAGGGTTTTTCAAAAGAAATATACAAATTGTTTGCAGGCGTGGGGTTGCTTGTAGAAACCCTAGTTTCCCCCTGACACTGAATCTGACTGTGGTTTTGAGTTTTTCGGACGTTTTTTGGGTTTTTGTGATTTTTTTGCAATTTTTGGATTTTCAATGCATTTAATGAACAGTACGGCTTTTACAGAAAATTGAAATAAATTCAATAAAAAATTCTAGATCTTCAATTTGCTTGAGAAATACAATAAGAAATGAAGGCGTTTCCTTTATTAATCAAATGATCTCCATATAACAATGATCTGATAACATGCTAAGATAGAATAATGATTTTTATTGTAAAAAGAACCTGTTATTTGCTGGTACGGCTGAAGGTACAGAATGGTACGACAGAAATTAATAACCCTCTTCTCCTGATATCTGATGACTGCAAAAGACTCCAGCAAAGTAGGCGCCACTGTTGATGCAACTGAGAAGCAAGTATGAGAGGCGTTTCTCTCAAGATTGATGAACACGTGCTTGAGAGAGGTACGGCCTGACAGAAGTACGGCCTGTCAGATCTGTAATTAATTTTGTACGGCCTTCACCAAAATCAATCTCTAAACCTCTGAATATAGTGCGCCCAAGCTAAGAGATGACCTCTGGATACCAATACTGAAGAATCCTCTGGCGATATTGATTTCTCTGAAGCTCTGTAGTTTACTCTGAATGAGAAAACCTCTGTAGCAATAAATCAAGTGGTATTCCACACCCTCTGAATTGCTTTCCGATGGAGATGGCTCGTTCCCCAAGGAATTCGAACGCGAAACCCTAAAGTCTCAGGCTCAGATCAAAGTTGATCAATTTCAATTCTCAATAATCTCATAATGCACAATTACCAATGCAAAACCCTTTATCTTTCTCAAAAGTGCGATTTCCACCATAATAGGGTTTCATTAAAATATTCATGTTTTAATATTTTAATATTTCAATAGTCCCCAGCTGAATATTTTAAATTAAATCAAATGTCAAACTGGCCCCCTTTTTAATGATGGCGCACCCCTCAAGGCAATCACTTAAGTTATAATTAAAATTATAACTTTATATTATAAACGTTAATTAATTAATATTTAATCAATACGATCAAATATTAATATCTTCCTTGTTTCTAACCCGATGACTGATCCGTCTGATGCTGACGAACTCTGAAGTGATTCCTGATGCATACTGACCATCGCACAAAATAGCGATGCGTTACACCGCCAGGCTGCTAAAAATAGCAGTGCCAAAAGCGTCTCGATCGAGCGAGCGAAGGCGGTGATCAAACTCCACTTGGTGAAGGCAGGCCAAGCTCGAAGTGACCCTATCGATCTATCGACCCTCACGGTGCGTGTGATAGGCAATCCTGTCCTCTGAGAGAGATGTCGAGAAGGGGACATGGCGATCCGCCCCTCCACGAAATTGCTTGTCCTCAAGCAATCTCAATGCGGATCTTTGCGAGAATCTCGCTCTCCCATGGCATCCTCAACGGCAAATCTCTCCATTTTACGGATATTCACGATAATCCTCGTGTAACTATCTCTCCCACGTACTCGAGGATGGACTTCAGTGCTAAGATAAACTTTCCCTCATCATCTAAGGAGGTAAAGGCTGCCGGATGGTACCACTACGATGACCGCGCCTTCTTAGTGACACATAATCACGTTGTGCCACAGCTCTGATGGAAATCATTTCGTAAGCCACCTGCGCCAACTCTCCTCGGGATCACGAAGGACCGTATGCGTGGCTTGAGCTTCTCACGACCCTCTTCCTAAGAGTGGGCCGGTACTGAAATTTCGCGGCCTTAAGGAGTAAACCGTCACCAACCTCGAAATGCCTCTCAAGTCCTCTTGATGCATCTCACATACGCTGATTTTGTGCGCTGCAATGTATTCTCCTTGAGAGCCCTCATAGTGTCTGACTCTCCGCAGCCATCCTCTGCACTGGGCACTCTGCTATACCAGCTCATTTGCCAAATCTAGGAAACTTCGGCGCCTCATACGCGTATAGCGCCATGAAGGGTGATATGCGTATGAGTCATGTAGATGTCGAGTTGTAACAATACTCACACAAGTGTATCCACTTGACCCACGCCTTCTGCTGCCCTGCTATGTAGTTCCTGAGATATCCCTCCACCCACTTATTCACTATCTCTGTCTGCCCATCTGTCTGTGGATGGTAACTGGTGCTCGGTGTAAGCTCGGTCCCACAAAGCCTGAAGACCTCCTGCCAGAAGTTACTCAGGAACCGGCTATCTCTGTCACTCACGATGCTCCGAGGCAACCCATGTAATCTGAATATCTCTCGAAAGAACACCTCTGCCACCTGTGTAGCTGTGTAAGTCGTGGTGATCGGAAAGAAGTGGGCATACTTTGTAAGCCGATCCACAACCACGTATATACAATCACGCCCTTGGGCTTTAGGGAAGCCCGTGATGAAATCCATCGACAGGCATTCCCACTTCCTGTCAGGAATCGGAAGTGCCTGTAGTAAACCTGCCGGGTGAGTATTCTACTGCTTGTTCTGCTGACAAACAGGGCACTCACGCACATACTGAAGAACATCTCTCTTGAGACCTTTCCACGTGAACCTCTCCCGTATCTGCTTGTAAGTCTTGAAGTAACCGGGATGTCCTGCTGTAGGGATGTCATGAAAGGCTCGCATAACCATGTTCTTCACCTCTGAACCGGGAATTAGAAATATCCTGTGCTTGTAAATGATCAAGTCATTTACAAGTGTGTACCTGGTGTCAACCGCTGATCCCTCAACAATGCTGGAGGCCCAACTGTCCTTGGCATACTCTGCCACTATCATATGCCTCCAATCCTCAGAAATCTGAACCATAGTGCCCAAGTACGGTCTTCGTGAAAGTGCATCTGCCACTACGTTCTGAGTACCCTTGATATATGAAATATCAAAGTCATAAGCACCGACTTGGCGGCCCTTCCTAGCTGTCACATGGGTTGAGATCTGGCTGCCCCAAGAAGTGTAAGTAGGCTGTTATGATCAGTCTTGATGCAAAATTTACTGCCAACAAGATATTGCCTGAATTTTGCTAAGGCATGCATAATCGCGAGCATCTCTTTGTCGTATATGCTATACAACCTCTCGGGTCCTCTGAGCTTGCGGCTCTCATAAACTATAGGGTGCTTGTCTTGCATAAGCACCGCACCAATGCCCTCACCTGATGCATCACACTGAAGCTCAAACGGCTTCGTAAAGTCGGGTAGTGCCAAAACAGGGCAAGTGGTCATCAACTCCTTGAACTTCTCAAAACACTCCTGTGCCTCGGAAGTCCAAACAAACGCCCCCTTCTTCATCAAATCTGTCATCGGGGCTGCATGTCGTGAATAACCATTCACGAATCTGCGGTATAATCCACACAAGCTGAAACCCTCTCAAACATGTCGGGTTAGCGGTGTGGGCAATCAACAATGGCGGATCTTTTGAGGATCCATCGCCTCCATCGCGATAATATGACCAGGTATAGCGAATTGATCATCCCAAATTAGCGGATTCCTTGGCGTACAAGGACTCCTCTCAAGATGCTCAACCACGGTCTCAAATGGGCCAAGTGCTCTGCCGTCGGTATGTCGAGATGTCATCGAAGAAGACCAGCACAAGCCTCCTCGGCAAAGAATGAAATACCTGATGCATATGGTGAAGGTGTTTGTGGCGTTAGTGAGCCCAAAATGGCATCCTCTGAACTTTCGAAGTGCCCACAATGACATCGAGAATTGTCTTCTATCTGCTCCACGGACTCTAATCGATGATAACCCGGCTAGTAAAATCAATCTTAAGTAAAATAGCATGCCCATGAAGCTCATCAATCAACTCATCTATCCCCGCCGGTATGCGGTATACATTTTGATTGTCCTCTTATTGAGGACCCTGTAATCAATACACATGCGTAACGTTCCATCCTTCTTCTTCACCAAAACAACAGAAGAAGCGAACGGGGATTTGCTCGGTCTAATGTGACCCATAGCCAATAACTCCTTTATAGTCTTCTCAATCTCATCCTTCAATCTTTTCGGATGCCTGTAAGGAGTTATCATGACGGGTTTTGCACCCTCCTCGAGCTCAATAATGTGCTCTATCCCTCTGTCATTGTCGTGGCACAATGCATTATATCTCGAGGTCTGGTAGGGACACCGGCATCAATGCGTGCTGTTGATACGTGGGATCACGTCTCGGGATATCAGTTCTCCTCGACCCTATCATTCACATCGACCATGATTTAAATTTTGCACTGCTCAAGCTATTGCCTTTCAATCCAAGGCAAATGCAAGTGTCTAATACACAGCCCATGTGTCAAATTCCTCTGGCTGCATGTGATGGCTAAACCCTAAGGATGGCAGGATTTAGCTCTGATACCACTGTAGAAACCCTAGTTTCCCCCTGACACTGAATCTGACTGTGGTTTTAAGTTTCTCTGACGTTTTTGGGTTTTTGTGATTTTTTTGCAATTTTTGGATTTTCAATGCATTTAATGAACAGTACGGCTTTTACAGAAAATTGAAATAAATTCAATAAAAATTCTAGATCTTCAATTTGCTTGAGAAATACAATAAGAAATGAAGGCGTTTCCTTTATTAATCAAATGATCTCCATATAACAATGATCTGATAACATGCTAAGATAGAATAATGATTTTTATTGTAAAAAGAACCTGTTATTTGCTGGTACGGCTGAAGGTACAGAATGGTACGACAGAAATTAATAACCCTCTTCTCCTGATATCTGATGACTGCAAAAGACTCCAGCAAAGTAGGCGCCACTGTTGATGCAACTGAGAAGCAAGTATGAGAGGCGTTTCTCTCAAGATTGATGAACACGTGCTTGAGAGAGGTACGGCCTGACAGAAGTACGGCCTGTCAGATCTGTAATTAATTCTATACGGCCTTCACCAAAATCAATCTCTAAACCTCTGAATATAGTGCGCCCAAGCTAAGAGATGACCTCTGGATACCAATACTGAAGAATCCTCTGGCGATATTGATTTCTCTGAAGCTCTATAGTTTACTCTGAATGAGAAAACCTCTGTAGCAATAAATCAAGTGGTATTCCACACCCTCTGAATTGCTTTCCGATGGAGATGGCTCGTTCCCCAAGGAATTCGAACGCGAAACCCTAAAGTCTCAAGCTCAGATCAAAGTTGATCAGTTTCAATTCTCAATAATCTCATAATGCACAATTACCAATGCAAAACCCTTTATCTTTCTCAAAAGTGCGATTTCCACCATAATAGGGTTTCATTAAAATATTCATGTTTTAATATTTTAATATTTCAATAGTCCTCAGCTGAATATTTTAAATTAAATCAAATGTCAAACTGGCCCCCCTTTTAATGATGGCGCACCCCTCAAGGCAATCACTTAAGTTATAATTAAAAATCATAACTTTATATTATAAGCGTTAATTAATTTAATATTTAATCAATGCGATCAAATATTAATATGTTTATCTCGTTCTAACCCGATGGCTGATCCGTGATGTGAACTCGTGATTCACGATGCATACAGCCATCTTGCTAAAATAGCGTTGGTCCCTGCTTGCTGCCAGAGCTGCTAAAATAGCAGTGCATAAAAGCGTCTCGATCGAGGCGAGCGAAGGCAGTGATCAAGCTCCAGCGGTGAGGCCAAGCTCCGAAGTGACCCTCTATCCAGTCTATCGGCCTACGAGGGTAGTGTGATAGGCCAATCCTGTCCTCTGAGAGATGTCACTGAGAAGGGGACATGACATTGCTAGGCAAGGGTTTGAAGATTTAACTGTTGCATATACTTGGACACCATACTCAGAGGAATTCAAGGTTGGATGTGGCATTATTTGCAGATTTGAGATGTTTCATCAATTCGTTTGGGGAGGATTTGAGATTATCATTCTAATCTAAGGTAATTGCAAATCTGATTTTGGATGCCAAAATCTTGAGGTTCAAAATAGGTCATGGCATTTCCATTCCCCTGTGTAAACGTTGTGACTTCACTTTTAGTTTAGGCATGGCATTCAGACTTCAGTGAGGGCATGGAGCTGTTATGGTGCACATTTAAAACATCTGCCATAGTCACCACTATCATTGGCTGCAAGACTGAAGGTTGTGAAGAGCACACAAAAAATACTAAGGTCGGGGGGTGAATCAGTATTTTAAAACTTTAAAACTTGAAACCATATGAATCAACAATCAAAACAGTTAGAGCAAACATAAGACAAGATGAACACCGATATCACGTGGAAAACCCTTCCGGGTAAAAAACCATGACAAAACAGTTGCTTTCATTAACTTCAAAGGGCACCAACCCAGATTACAAAAGTGAGCACCAACTCACTGGAAGCACCAACTTCCTTGAAGCACCAACTTCAGGCTGCTGAAGCACCAACTCCAATGTGAGCACCAACTGACTGAAAATTTTCACAACATCGCAACTCTGAATTCATAATACAAAATAGAACTTTCCTTATGCATATTCTCTTCAAAATGAGTACAACTGCAATCAAAACGTTACTTCAGTCTGAGCAGTATCACAATCTATCAACAGTTCAATCCCTGAAAGAAAAACATAAGGCTCTAGCACAATTATTAGAACTGCGCAACTCCCCCAAAACCACTCTTCAAATCATGAACGTCCAACATCTATACACAAAGTCGACCCTCCTTTTTGCAATATCTAGGCACCAAGCCCCACATCAGAGCTCATAACAGAAACAACAGTGCATAAGCACGTCCAAAATGGAGCCTGTCTATTTTTGACTGAGTTCACTCCATCCTATAATGTCATCCAACACTCGACATCATAATCTACACACACATGATAACATTGAAGACATTATTGATTTCTCTGTGTTATTTAGCTCCCTTAACCATTGGTTCCTTAATTCTAATGTGGCAGTAAGTGGCTGCATAGGATTTGGTATGCTTTCTAATTCTATTCCAACCCTCTTTACTGTTGTTGACTCCTTCACCTTGCCACACGATTACCTTTTTAAAAAAATGGCAGGGACATGATTTAGTAAGCCTTTATAAGACTACTTTGGACTCTAATGAATACATGGGATTTAAATCACCCACGACTCCTCCACAAGGCACAAAAACATTTATTTTGTAGTCATGGTTTACTCAGGAACCTCCACAACTCTGCCAATACCCCCTAAACTGCTCACGAATGGTTATTGAGCAACTTTCACATTATCCAACTCCACATAGAAAAAAATAGCAATTACATTTTAATTGACCACAAACGTACATGTAATCTGACCATACACGCCCATGCGAAATACATGACCTCAGCCACTCTACAACAAAAAAAACATCTCAGAAATAAAAAGCCACTCGGGCCATCAGCCACACACACACACCCAAAAAATAGAGAGCTCCTCATTTTTATGCCCAAGTAAGTATTTCAACCATCTCACATACCCGTGCTAGAGCGATGTCATTAAATAACACGTCTCCCACATGAATAAGAATAGATGAATACTTGCAATCGTTATCACTCTTCATGACTTTATGAAGAATAGAATCCACAAGCCGTTTGCTACAGGGAATAAACAATCTGTTGCCCAGAAACAATATGTTAGAGGTGTTACAAATTTACTCTCTTGTCCGGTTTAGAATATGGTGTAATAAACAAGCCGTCACCCATCATAAGGAATCTGCCTCAGCTGGTGACTCGACCTTGAAAAGTCAAGGCTGACTAAGCACAAGGAACCAAAAATGCTGACTCAAATGATCGGCCACTTCGACAACATTTCATTTGCATTTGCAAAGTTAATTCACTGAGAAATACATTGAACTAAAATACTGCAACACTTATCATTCAAGAGGCATGCAACACAAAACATGACAACAGTATGCTAATGCAAATCCTTTGACATCAATGACAAAATGTTCAACAGGTTGTGGGCTGCCAAGGAAGGGTGTATGAATCTCTAACCGTAGCACCATCATTTTTGCAGTCACGAATACAGTGCATGGAAGATCGTGGTATCACAGTAGGATGCTGTGAGGGTATGTAATGTGCAGATCTGCTCATATAGCCACGTCTAATTGTTGCTACAGACCTGTGTTATTTGCTAGGTGAGGTTTCTGAAGGTCGAACTGTTGCATATTTCCATTTGCTTGCCTTCCCTGGGCGTGACAACCTACAACAGGTTGTGGTTCTCCAAAAGGGTGACACTTATTTGAAGAAAGTGTTGTTGTGCATGGAATTCTCAGGTCAGCATTTGAGTCTGATTTAGACTGTCAATGATTGGAATGCATGTTGCTTTTACAGTACGTGATAAAGCAATACCATTTGCTTATGTTGTAATAGAAACCAAAAATAATATTTGTTGATGGTTGCAATATTTATATGAAGTATGGAATGAATGTGTGTCCTTAGAGCTGTAATTGTGCATTTAATTTACGCTATTGCAAATCACATATCCTCCGAAACAATTCAGTTCAGACAGCCTGCAAAGTGTTTGACAAAATGTTCCATCTGTCAAATTGAAATTTAATCGAGCAAAATTGCAAGTCAAAACTTTCATTTGGGGTGAGACATTACGAGAGCACACTTGTACATTGTGATTTTTTGAATATTTGACTTTTCCTTTATTGAGGTGCACTCTTGCCCTTAGGTGTGCATGTAATGTCCCCTGTTTCAGCATGATCTTGTTTTGCGATGGTTAGCTTTTTATTGGACTCTCGTAGGCTAACAGGTTGGGTTAGAGGGTCAGTGGTACTTTCTGGAGAGTTGGATTGTTCTTGTTTTCAGTGGACAGTGTTTAGATCACAGTGAGCGTTGGCATTCCAGGAGTTCATCGCTTCTGACGGCACGAGATATTCCTGAGTTTTGAGCATATTACGGAATTTTAAGTGATTAAGTTAATTTATTAACTTAAAACGCCTTTTTAATAAAGTCACATTGACTTTATTTATATTTTATATCACTTAAATGTCAAAAGGGGGATTATAATATTTTAATAACTTTAAATATTATAAAAGTGCGCTCAAACTATTGAAAAGGAATATATTAAAATATTATAATATTTTAAAACCTAAAAAGGGCGTATCTTTATGGAAATGCGTGCTTTTGCATAAAAGGGCATTTTGGCAATTGAAACTCATATCATTTGACCATTTCTCTTTGCCTTGAGCATTTTGCCTGTGCATTCTCCTGTGATCAGGGTTTGAACAACTGCCATTGAAGAACGTTACCTCTTCAGTGTGAGCACTCTTGAGATTGTGGAATATCAGTCAAATCAGTGCATGTTGAGAGCTTCAGCCAGAGGTTCTACAGATTTATACAGAGTTTATTTACATTGAGATTTATTTGTTTGCAAATAAATGAGGGTTTCTACATCATGAGGCGACCTCTTCAGCATTCCTTCAGTTATCATTTGGGTTTCTTCAGCAGCTGACTTGGCCGTACATTTTGCATTGGAATTTGTGCCTCTCTGGAAAAGGCGTGTGAAGTGAAAGAGAAAAACGCCTTCCTTTCTTGTTGGTTTTGGGTTCTATCATGGGCGCCTAGTTATTGCAGAGCATTGTGACCTGTTTTTCAGCTGGAGAAACCTTTCCTGGAGTCATGGCGTGCATTCAGGCTTGTTTTCACTTTTCTCAGCTGTAGATCTGGCCAGTTTCTTATTTAAATAATCTGGAGCCTGATTGGTATGTTTATCATTCTTAATCTATCTGTTGGTGTTAGATAATACATTCTGTACTTTCAATTTGAAGAAATAAGTTTAAATTTGTCTTTTATGAGCAAAAATATGCTGCGCCCCTTCTCTTCTGTCTACTAAGATTTCTCTAAAAAACTCTAAAAACACTTTTAAAGACTTAAGAAAAGAGGGTTTTGAACTGAGAGCCTGCAAGGCTCACCACAGTGCACTTGATAATGGGTTGGAATTTGTTTTAAACTTTTACTTTATTGAGGTACTCCCCTCATCCTAGCCGCACACTTGACAATTGCATTTTGAATTTTCAAAATGGACTCACCTTCTTTATGAGGTGCAGCCCCCAAATCAAATGTGCACTTGATAATTGATGACAAATTTTGAAAAAATATTCTCTTTACATAGGTGCATGGTTTCCTCTAAGCACCTACTTGACGATGGGTTTTGCAAACCAATCCTTTTTTACCCTTTATGAGGTGTTCCCTTAGTCTCAATATGCACTTGTGAATAGAAATTATTGAATGCTTGATTTCTCTTCTTTGAAGCATCTTTTTGCCCAAGGGCATAGCTATACATTGGATTGTGATCATGACTTGTGCTAATTGCCTTACGATAGATGTGTTCATATTTTCCCACACTGACTTGTGCATTGGCCTTCTTGTAAAGTGTGAATTTGCTTCTCTAATTGAGGCACATTTCTACATTTATTCACACCCTTTTGAATCATCCATGCCTTGTATAATTTCATCTAGATTCACCCATGTGTGCCTGAACATTGAGTTGGATGTTGTTAGTAAACAAATAAATGAATTACCTTCTTGGATGCACGCCTACATTTCCCACACATCTAAAACTCAGTTGATTTTTACATGTATGCCTTTGTTCCTTGATGCTTGCTTGTACATAGTCATTTTTTTTGGAATTTATTGGCATTCACTGTGGTGTGTGCTATTGTTTAGTGGTGCGCCTATGCATTAACTGAAGTTTTTTGGAATCTTATACCTAGTCCTAAGGTGGGTGTTTTCCTTGAGGTGCATGCTTGTATATTGAGTATACTTTGAATTGTTACCAAGTGTGCCTTGACTCTTTTATGCATGCCTCTGTATTGAAGCTAGAAATTTAAGACTTTGATTTATTTTCTTTGTATAAGTGTGCTCCAAATTCCAGGCATGTGCCTAAATGCTACCATTTTGCATTTTGAACCCAAAATTAGATTTCTTTCTTTAGGTGCATGCTACTCCTTGTTAGATGCTTCTTTGTGTTGACTTTGGTTCTTCCTTGTATAGGTGCGTGCTTACCTCCTAAGTGCGTCTATACTCAATTCTATGATCATGCAAAGATTAGAAAAGGATGAAGGATGACAAAACACATCAAACAAGATGAATCCTGGTGGAG
>VDFB02060364.1:0-46582 GCA_007258455.2 Sequoia sempervirens | reverse complement strand
TTTCACCAAGAATAACATCAAATGAAACAACATTCATAACAAGGTACAAGCATCATTAATTTACCTCCAAAATTCACATTACTCTATCTAGTAATGGTAAATTGTAACGCCACAATTTGGGATGTAACATACTTCCCCCCTTGTGAATCATCGTCCTCGATGAGGTATAGCTTTTCAACATGCAGCTTAAGTCAAGTAAAATGTTACTTACAATTCACAAAATACGTAAGATTTATAAAACATTCAACCTATGTAGCAATCTTGTCCTTCCTGGAACTTGCTTTGAGTGTTCACACTATCGCATAGGGAAATCTCGTATGCTTCACACATACTTACTCTAAAGAGTTTTGACACATTTACACATCCAAGTTATAATAGTAACTATAAATCACACTTCACACACAGTGATCGGAAATCGTTGGTTCAAGAATTTATCCTTAGCATAATCCATATAGAAAAAGAAAGTCGATGCATTGTACACTACATCGTGGGTCCAATCCTTCTCTTTTGGTATTTACACTTTTAGACAGCTCATAAACCGAGTCTTTCTGCCACTTACACATTCATTATCCTTACCACATAGTACTTGTAGATGATTACTTGTCCATCTCGGGCACACATTGCTCCTGAACACCTGTCAAATCTTGATACTGCTTCATTCTTAAGCTTTGTACCACAAAGTTTCATTGATAACTTCGATCTATTACTCCTTTTTGACATTTTATCAAGTCTATGATTCATTCAATTCTAAGCCTTTTTCAGCTTAATAGAATTTTTAACCTTTTATTTCATATAATGGTCCAGCTTCAATGTTTAGAAGTTTATAAATCTTTCAAGACTTATTCTACTATCTTTGCTTATTTGACTATACATAATAATATACTGCACATTCGATCCATTGAATGTTTTGTAGTACGATCAGGGTTTACACAACCTTATCATTATTGCTAAACTGAGATAACCTCTCAGGATTACTAAGCCTCTACTTTCCACAATATATTATTTAGGATCAAATATCCTATAAGTCAAGTTTTCCTAAAACGTTGGTTTCATTGATGAGTTTGTCTACTTGAACATTATGTCAGTTATACTAACATAGACAGATTGATCTGTCTCTTGTTCTACCATTTTTCCTCTGGAATCTCAAGAGAGTATACATGACTTACCGATGATGACATACGATCTTCATTTCCTGGTATACTAGTCATTACCTTGCCACATTCCATGTAGCCTCGTACTTCTAACTTTCCAAGTTTATAATGGTTTCTCATCCGACAATTCCTGTTGTCGTTCCGATGTCCAAACTCTGACATTAGTTTCTTCGTTCCATTCCAAATTCTCCAAAATTTTAGGTACATAGGTTCTTTTACATCCAATAATAGTCTACTCTTTGACTAGTTGAAAACCTATTTTACAATCTCTTGCCATTTTTAATTCCCATATAATAATGGTTATAAGTTTTGCAAAGACAAATCTCATTTATCATAGGACATCCATATCTTGGATCTCTACTGTCCTTAATTTGAGTCAACCCACTCTTTTCCTTCCCCCCTTAGAGTTTCCACAACCTTTGATCTATTCAAAGTTGAACTCCTAGCAAACTCTTGCTTCTTTGTAAGGTTTTGTTGTTCCTTGTTGTTGATTTTCCATTGTCTCTACCTTGTCTCAAGGCATATTTCAGATATACTTTTTCCAAAGTTAGTTTTGTCATTGTTTTCTATCCCATAGATTTCAATAACTTGGGTCATCCAACGGAAGATCTAATGAATAATCAACAACTTACAAGTTACGAGACACTCCATTAATTCCATTCTCTTTTTAACATCCTTTTAATGGAGGATACTCCATATCCACAAAACTTTGTTGGTTGAAGTTCTTTTCTACTTAAAACATTGTTTCCTTTGCAACTTCTTTTGTTTTGACACATAGTGCCACATTGTATTCCCTTTCCATTTGGAACATTCTAAACAAAAGTTGACTTTCACAAACATGAAGGTGAGTTCAGCTTATACTCTAACCAATCTATGTTTAACCTCTGGTAAAACCGTCCTGACTTACCACTTCAGGTTTCTTTATTCCTCAGTCACTTTTCAAGTGACTTAATTCCAATGCTTGGAATCTTCCTCACTTTTAACTTCTTAAGATACCAAAGTTGTTTGGTCTCTTTTTCACTTCTTAATCAAAACTCCAATAATCTAATTGATTTTGGTTAGTGGAACCTTGTCCACTTTGTTGATTACTTTAATTCGGACCATTCTGGTCTTTTCTCTTATCCCTAAGGTACTAACTCTTTTTCCTTGCAAGCTCCTATCTTTACATAAGAATTAGCTTATTGTCAAGAGTTCTCCAACTCCCGTGGATACTTCCTTCGTTGACTTCCTTATTCAATCTAACTTATGCTGACATTGCATATACATAGATTCATAGTGTTTACTAAATCCAAATTGTAGATTAGACAATTTGAAATAAGACTTCTTTCATGTTTTGGTGATCATTCTATGGTTGTTCATTGCTGGTTATGTTTGTGGTCGAAAAGATAAATATATTTGCTTTTGTTTTTGAGCATTTTGGAAGCATATATGTTTTTTGTTCACACTTGTTTGAAATCATAAAGTTCATATCAAAATCTAGGGTTTGAGCAGAAAATTAATAGTGCAAACGATTAGGGCAGAATTTTGAGTTTCAAAATCAGATCTTAGGGCAAAATCCTAGTTGGGATATTTCAAAAAGTAAACTCAAACATCAAGGGATCAATCCCTAAAGCCAACACATACCATCAAAACATCCAAGTGCTCCATGTGCTCCATCAAGGTACTTATAACAATAACCAAGGTTATCACCATCTCAAACAAGAATTCTTTCATCCTCCATCATGCCAATGTACAAAAGATAAGATCCAATCCAAAGAGATGTTACACTAACTATCGCATAGAAGCAAGAGTCTTGCTCGAAAATAGTATCCAAACACAAACACTAAATCCAATGTTAACAAACAGACTTGAGTAGCTGAAAAAAGCTACATGACTAGATATAGTAACGACAACAAATGCTAATACATCCAATCATCCATACCTCCAAGGTATCTAGAACATCAGTAGAACTCATACGAATAACATATTCAACCCATAAACCGCAATCATAAGCACCCTATATAAAACCTATTAATGAAGAACATACACATTTGGGAACTGCCATGGTAATATCAAATCTAAAAATAGATCAAGCCATACCAAGTTAGTCAATCAACACTTAATCAATAATCAAAACCATGTAGTAACAAATAACAATCACCCCTATTCAATTTTTTTCGATGAATCCTTTTGATGATAGATGACATGCTGAGAGTATTCTATGTAGACATGTGATTGCCTTGCTTATTGTACGACTATACAAAATATTTTTGCAAGATTCCTCCATGGCATATTGTTAAATAAAAAAACGATCATCCTCATCCCTTTGAACTTTGGCCTAGTTGGCCTTTTATCTCCGCTTGGTTGGTCTTTACCCATCCAACTGAGTCTAACATTGCAATAAGCTTGTTTCTATTAGAGTAATTTTGTGAAATTTAGTTTATAATGGTTAATTAAGTTGTTAGGATAGACTTTAGGAATATTCTATTATTCCTTCAGTTAAGTTCTTATCCTTTGCTTTATTAGTTGTCGATCATATCTTTTATAGATAGATCTTTTGTATCTCTTTTTAAGGAGACTTTTGCTCCTTAATTTAATATCGAATATCTTGGTAATCATTCTCGATGTTTTTAATTATTTTCAATGTTCCACGGGGTTTCGGGGATGGTAGGGGACGCGAGGACGGGGGGTCTAAGTTTGGGGGCAGCGGGGGGACAACGTGGTGGGGGGGAGGTGGTAGGGTGTTGAAATACATATAGTACTTGAAAATAGTTATAAAAAGATGTATAAGCATAAGAATTATACATCTTCGAGACAACTAGGAGTCCCCTAGGCGGCTTGAGGACACCCTAGCATCCTCGAAGTCCTAGCGGCGTCTTGGAGATGACACTGGTGGTGGGATGGTGGCATTGGTGGTGGGCTGGTGGGGGAATGTCCCCCCCAAGTCTTCGAGACGTCTCTGTCTAGGAAACGCGGGGTTTTGGGGCGGTGGGGGGGGAGGGGGGTGTCCCCGTGGAACACTGAGATTTATTTTAGTCTAGCATTGAAACTTCTCTGTTGATTAAATTGTGTCTCCTTCTTAGGTCCTATAGTCTTATTCCAATTGGGTACCCATCTCTATCACATAAATTTTCAGGCCTTCAAAATTCAATGGCAAGCTTTATTTTTGTCCAAGAGGCCTCCAATAGAATCTCATCCCCAAAATTCTCATAGAAATAGCACAAACAAAAAACCCATTTGTGAAATCTTCATGAAACTTGAGATTTGCAACAATACAAGTTTGCAAACACACCTATTATCTTGAAAATGTGTTCATTTTTTCGTGTAATACCATGAATTCAATCATGCTTAAGAATCTTCTCCTTACCAAGGGTTACAACTAGGGAGATCTCCTCCGACAACCTAACAACCAAGCTTTGATACCAAATGAAAGAAAAATTTACAGCCGCAATAAGCTATTTTCACATAGCTCCAAGAGAGAAAAATATGCAAACAAGTATTGATAATCCACCATACAAATGAATACACGAACATCAATTGAACACAAGATATATCCTAAAAAATTCTTCAGCCAAGTTCCCCAAACCTTTTCCAATACTCCTGTCACTGAGGTAGGTCCATCCAAATGGTCCAATGGACCGTAGATTGCACCATATATCACTTTGATAGCTCTGGTAGGTTCTTTGATAGTACTTGTCTTGTCTTTCAAAGTTGACTTTCCCCCCATCAAAAAGAGTGTCAGATAGCATCAACAGTGCACTCTTTAATAGAAAAAACAATTATTTCTCTCAACTCATGAGAGCTGAAGAAAAATACTTCTAGTGAATGATTTATAACATTATTTTTCTAATGTTGAATTTTTTTTAAAAAAAAATCATCTTGGATCAATAGATTTGAAATTAATTGTGCTCCTTCAGGCTGGCCTTTGACTATCCTCTAAAATTACATGAATATTAAATTGGTCAAACTGTAGGAGCTGAAGCAAAACACTTTTGGAGTATGTTTAACAGTGCGGTTCTGTTTATGTTGGCAAAATTGTCAAAGAACTCCTCCTGGATCAAAAGTTAAAACAATTAATATGTTTTTTGTCATGCAAGCCAAAATTTCAGCATGCTATATAGTTTTGTTTTATTTGATTTATTTATATTTTAAAACAATTGAAATTTATATGCTTAAATTTTATAAAAATGAAGGAAGCCCCAAATTTTAATAAGCTTATAAAACTACAGAGTAAGAAAAGTTTATTTGCCCATACCCGATTGACAAGTTTGTGCTGGGTGCCTCTTTTCTATCCTTTTTCCTGTGCTAGTTTGATTCTCACCTTAAAATGCCTTATATATTTCAATGAGCAAATCTGTAATACCTTTTCTACCATCTTTAGCACCATAAATCTCAGAGTCCTTGATTGTCCGAGTTGCACTACACTCTTCCAGGTATTCAGACAACATTCATAACAGGAAAGATTCCTCACTTTTTTGCATCAAACTGCTTTTTCAAATGACGCAATCACTTTTAAAGATTTATGGGTTTTGTCCTCTTATGTGTTAGCTTTCCAAAACATTTTAGATCACTAAATTTTGTTATGTTTTGAAGAAGATATTGCAGTTTTAGTAATGCTGTCTCAAATTGTTTGAAAGTGCCACCACAATGCAGATAATGAAGCTCTCTCTCTCTCTTTCTCTCTCTCTCTCTCACACACACACACACATCTACGCACACATATATATTTATAGATTTGTCACTTGCATTTGGGATGTCTTTCATAGACAATTGTATTGCTTTGCAACTGCAATTAATTTGAAAAACAGAGAAAACAAATCCAATCTAAAACTTTTTGGTAACACAAAGATGATAGATCTGCCCCTTGACACTCCAAACACCATCTTGAACAGGAAAGTGAAATGCTCTAATACCAAATGATACATTTTACATTCAAATACAATCTATTGGCATAATTTTTTATTCAATATTGAGGGATATTTGTACAAGTTTCATTACCCTATTTTCTAGAAAACAATCTCTCCATTCTTTCAACCTATTTCTATTCTATGTGAACAATTTCCTAACAATCCTATCCATATCAGTGTCATAACAAATCACCCAACAAAGTAGATTAACAACCTAATAACTTAATACTAAGTGTATCTTGTGTGGGTGTTTCAAGAATATACCTAATACATGCTTAACAAAATACTTATTTTAATCTATTTACTATTCCCTACTTAATAACCTTTATTTACCATACCACTAGACTATGTAATACATATTCCTAATAGTAAGGATTGATCTATAATTGCTTTGTGAACATATCTCATTAGGGCTAAGTTATCACGATTTCAATTTGTATAATTGAATATAGTGTTTGATAGGAGAGCTCTTTCTTAGAGAAGCCACTCATCGAAAATTTATAATCAACTTGAAGCCAAACAAACATATAATAGTCCAACTTGCATTGCAAAGTTTATAAATGGTCTTCTAGAATTTTATTTTGGTAGAATTATGATAGTGTTTGTGTATTGCTCAACATGACCGGAGTCTTTGATTTATCTTGACTATGTAGGATAAAGGCTTTGTTAAATCATTCTCTGTTGCCCTTTCTATAGTGTTGGCAAAGTGTCATAATCAAAATGTTATTATGAGATATCTTTTTTCTTAAATTAATGGAAGTTGCTAGAAATTGTGAATATTACTTTTCTACTTTTTAGGTGAATATAATGTGAATCATTGATCTTTATAAAATTGCATAAGAACATTATTTTATACTTTATTCTTATTCATTTTGATAACAATAGGATTAAAGACCAATGATATGGCTGTTAAGACAAGCAGTGCACAAACACATATATCTATCCTTTGGGAGCTCGCATTGGAACTCAAGATTGAACAAACTAATTGTAAAGGGTTTCCAAACTTTGGATTTACTTTAAGGTTGGGGACCCTTATGTGCAAATTAACATAGGTGTGGACTATGTTATGGAATGTAATTGGCATATGATAATTGACTCTACAAAATACTTGTACGTTTACAAGTTTTAGCAACATGACTTAATCAAAAGCCATATGAACATGAATGATTGGAAACTATGGCAATTTCTTGACATAACACTAGGTAGAATACTAATATTGGTAGTGAAATAAGGTGGTTGACACATTGGTAAAAGTAGCTTCTTCTCTCCCAGAGTATGCTTTTCTTAACCAAGGCAATTGGAATTTAGCATATCCAAAGCTTTGAGCTGCCCTTGACAAGGCCTTTAGAAATGAGATAAATCAAAGACATAAGAGGCATTGGGGCATGATGATGCAATGCAAATTCTACGTTTATATTGAGACTTGGGAGGATGATTGAACTCTTACCTATTATGGGAATGAATGGCCTTGTTTTGAGGTTAATGCGTTTTTGGATTATGATGAAAGGAGGTGAATAACAAGTAACCTCAATTTGGGTGTATCCTTTCCATGCCACATCCACTATCTAGTAGGGTTGGTTTGAGCAAATGTAGCTTTGTTTGTTATTGCCTTTGGTTTGCTAAATGTTGGGCCACAAAGATTGACAAAAGGCTAGCCATTGTGTTTAAAAGAAAAGTATACTCTTTATTAGTGTACATCTTTCAAAGGGCCTTCATGAACTCTTCTTTCACTTTTTCATCATGAGATGGAGACACTCTCTCAGTGCTTGCTACACACTATTTGGGATTTAGATTATAGGCTATTATTTGAGCAAGGTTTGGGATTTAGATTATAGGCTATTATTTGAGCGAGGTTTGGGATTTAGATTATAGGCTATAATTTGCTACACACTAGTGTTTCACCATTGTGTCACAATGTGCTAAATATGCTCATAAAATCTCAAATTAATATCTTTGCTATGAATGGCTAGCTTCATTAATCATTTGTCCAAGCATGCTATCAAATGTGATGAAACACACACTTATACTGAGAGGTGGGGGGGGCGGTGAATCAATATAGATCAAACATTACTTTTCTCAACTTAATCAAACACAACAATATTACCTCAAACCTTAATTATCCATATCAATACCATATATGCGAGATCTAGTAATTAAGAACACACATAAGAGACACAATTTTACGTGGAAACCCTTACAGGAGAGAACCACGACAAAATATTGCTTGTATAAATCTTCTTACAAGTTTCGTAGCCACCAACCCATTAGAGACTATTAAAGTAATATTGTTATATTTAATGGTCATCTTAGTTGTTTAGTTTACTTTCAGTTGTTTTAGCAACTTTTTGTTTATTGCTTTAGTTCACAATTGTTTCTTTTAGAAACACCGTCTTGTAATTTATTATTAGAGTATACCTCTCTTTGTTTAATATTATAATCAATTACCATTTCATGGTATCAAAGCAGAGGCTAGTTTTTGGTGAATTTATGTGATAAATTTTTTGGCTTTTTTACCTAAAAATTGTGGAATTTTTTTAGAAGTTTTTTGTTCGATTTTTTAATAAAAAATTGTGGGTCTATTTTCTGAAGATCAAGTGACCTATTCTGGGCAATTTTTTAGGGTTTTCTTTTTGAAAATCATGGAAATTACTTGGTACGGATCATAGATATTATTTGCAAGGAGAAATCACACCTCTTTCATTAGAAATGTAGGATTTTTTCTCGAGGTTTTTTTTCAAGAAAATTGCGACTCTTTTTCGCATAGATTTTCTAAGATTTGTGGGTTTTTTGCGACCTATTTCTGCTGAAGACTGCGACCTCTAAAAATCGTGAGGGTTTTTGCAGCTTATGCGCACAGGTTTTTGCATATTTTTGCGATTTTTTGCTCTTGAAATATCTACGACGGTTTTGTAGGGTTTTTTGTGCACGATTTCATCATTGTTGGGTTTGGAAAAATCTGCGACCTATGAATTCATGTACCAAGGGTTTTTTGAAGAATCAAAGTTTTTCTAGCCGTTTTGACAAATTTTCTAATAAAATTGTGAGACTGAGTTTGATGCCTAGGGTTTCAGACCTGGGCTTGTTAAAAATTTTACAATTTTTTTTAATTTTTGAAAAAATTGTGGTTTTTTAACCTCTAAATTTTTTGGTGATATTTTTTACAAAATAAAAAAGCATGGGCTTCAAAAATTGCTTCAGGATTAGTGCCAACAATGCTTAGGGATTTGTGCCATCCGAGCACCTAGTCCTTACGTCATTTTTTTTGCCTTTGGAAAACGAGAGGGATGGCGTCTTTGACCAACATCATGTTGGAAAGTAGCCAAAAGTTCAACGGTAAAAACTACAACACCTGGAAATAGAGGATGCTCACTATTTTCGAGTATTGGTGTCTAGACTCAATTGTTTTGGGTACTAAAGCACATCCCACAGTTGCGAGAAAGGACCATGACAAATATGATGGAAGTAATCGAGAGGCAGTTATGTTTCTCAAGTTATCTGTCACCAATGAGATGCTTCCAGAAATACAATTTGGCAAGACTATTGCAGAGATCTGGAAACACTTGAAGGATCTGCACGAGACCTCAAACAAGGGCAAAGTGTTCTTCCTTAAAAATATGGTGTTGTCCATTATGATGGATGACAAGATGTCTTTGCAAGATCATCTTATGAAGATCAAAGACATTTGTGATCAACTGGAGGGCATTGGTTGCAAGATGGTAGAAGAGGATATGGTGGTCATCACACTGAAAAGCTTACCACGATCCTACAAGCATTTCATCGAAACTCTCAACATTACCTCCACCAATGTTGACCTGAAGTTTGCTGGCCTGTGCAACAAGCTCTTGCAACAGGAGAGGTGGAAGAAGCAGTTTGGGAGTAGCAATGACAAACCCAGTGTTGAGGATAGCTCCAAGAAATCTATCACATGCCATTATTGTGGTAAGCTTGGCCATATGAAGAAACATTGTAGGAAGCGATTTGCTGAGCAGAAATCCAACCAAGGAGGGTCTTAGCAGAAGGCCCACGTTGCAGAGCATTCTGAGTAAGAGTCTACCTTTTATGCATTCATTGCCAAAAGACCAACAAATCTTGTCAAATCGTCTGTGTGGTACATTGATTTTGGAGCCTCTCGACATTTCATACACATGAGAGATTGGTTCACAGAGTATAAGGCTTGCTCTGATTTCTTCATCTTTGGAGGTGGTGAAGAGTATATAGTTGTTGGCAAAGGCAACGTTTATATCACATCTAGTGAGAGAAATCTTGTATTTCTCAATGTATACTATCTTTTGGGCATGGAGCTCTATTTGCTCTCTGTGAGTTAGATTATGCGTCACTGTCCGAAGTTGGACATCATCTTCAGTTCACACAAGTGTTGCATTGTTGATAAGGAGTCCAAGAAAATAGTTGCCATTGGGCTTGAAGATCATGGCTTGGTTGGTTGATATTGGAGAGTCTCAGGAGGATGCAATGGTTGCAAAGAGTTCATCCATTGACACTCTTTGGCATCAATGGTATGCGAATTTCAACATAGCCTACCTCTCTCAGTTGGCTTGAGAGAATTTGGTCGATGGCTTACTTGAGATTCAACAACAGACACATGGTGTATGCAGAGCTTGCTAGGTAGGGAAGCAACATCACACTCCTTTTACAAACGCACAATCTTAGAGAGTATTCAAGGTTCTTTAGTTGGTTCATGTAGATGTTTGTGGACTAATGAATACTTCATCGATCACTAGTGCCAGGTATTTTTTGTTATTTGGTTATGTGTTTAATGAATTTCAAAAGTTTAAAGAATTAGTTGAAAAAGAGTCAGTATGTCAAATCATAACTCTTAGGTCAGATAATGGGGGTGAGTTTTGTTCCAACCAATTCACTGACTTATGTGCTAAACACAGTATCAAGCGTCAGCTTACCATACCCTACACTCAACAAAATGGAGTTGTTGAGCAGAGAAACAGTACAATTACATAAATGGCCCGTTGTATGCTGGAGAACAAAAATGTTCCCAAGAAATTTTGGGCTAAAGCAATGTATACTATTGTGTAGCTTCTTAACAAGTCTCCCACACAAGTCGTCAAGAAGATGACCCTACAGAAAGCATGGTTTGGGAGGAAACCAAAAATCAACCATCTTAGGATTTTTGGTTCTACTACGTATGTTTGGATTCTAGATGCAGAGAGGACCAAGCTTGATTCTAAAAGCCAAAAGTTGATGCTAACAGGATACAGTGACAATCATAAGGCTTATCAGCTGATTGATGTGGACATTGATTGTTTGACATTTAGTAGGGATGTTCTTTTCAGTGAAGAAGGTGGGCCCTTTGAGCTCTCTTCTCCCGTCAAGAGATTTGAGGATCAACCTCTGAAGACTAAAGATTTGGGTGTTAGGCTTCCATTATATCCACCAGAAGGGAAGGAATCTGATGTGTTAGAGATTGTGGAATCTCTAAGGCATGACCCTATACCAATAGATTTCCCTCAAGTTAACCTGGATCAACATCTAGATGACTTCATTCCTGGTAGCCCAAGTCATGATGATCATCTTGATTTGGAAGAAGATGCATCTCTTCCCGTGCTAAATGGTGGACGAAGCTCATTGGTAATGTTCGAGATGATGAGCTAGTTGAAGGTAGATCATCTAGAGGCAAGAGCAAACAAAATACAATGAATTTTGTTCTTATGGCCAACATTCAGAGTGTTTATGAGCCCAAGACTATTCAGAGGCGAAAGGTAAACCTGAATGGGAAAATGCTATGTAATTTGAACATCATAGTGTTTTGAAGAACAATACTTGGGTTTTGTTAGATCTTCCACCAGGGAAGAAACCCATTGGCTGCAAATGGGTCTATAAAGTGAAATACAAAGCTGATGGAACTCTTTATAAATACAAGGCTCGGTTGGTGGCTAAGGGGTTCTCTCAGAGAGAGGGCATTGATTATGAGAACTTTGCACGCACAAGAAAGATGAGAACCATTTGACTTGTCCTAGCCATTGGAGCATAGTTTGGCTGGAATGTCCATCAAATGGATGTGAAGGGTGCTTTCCTCAATGGAGATTTGGAGGAAGAGGTCTACATGTTGTAGCCTCGTGGTTTGAAGGTTGAAGGCAAAGAGCACAAGATATGCATATTGCTGAAGGCTCTTTATGGCCTAAAGCAGGCTCCCAGGGCATGGTACTTGAAGATTGACAAGTATTTGGTTGCACATGGTTTTCAGAGAAGTCCCTCAGATGCGAATTTGTATGTCAAGAGCACTGGTAGTGATATCATTCTTCTTGTCATGTATGTGGATGATATCATCATTACTAGTAGTGGGTTACATTTGCTTGAGCAAATCAAGTTGAATTTGTGTCAAGCGTTTGATATGATAGATTTGGGTCTTCTACACTATTTCTTGGTGTAGATGTTTGGTAGACAGATGGTAACATTTTAATCTTTCAGTCGAAGTATGCCAAGGGTTTGCTAGAGAAGTTTAGGATGACAAATTGTAAGATCTCATCTACTCCCATGGAGAAGGGGTTGAAACTTTCAGCCAAATTAGACTCACCAGTGGTGAATGAGTGCGTTCAGGGCAGCCTCATCTATCTTATTGCCACTAGACCCGATCTCAGTTATGTTGTGAGCTACATTTCTCGTTTCATGATTGCCCCTAGGCAGAACATTGGGTTGTAGCTAAGCGAGTACTGAGATATGTGAAAGGGAATATAACTTTGGCATTTTGTATAGCAGAATTAAAGATTTGAGGCTAGTTGGTTTTACAGATTCAGATTTGGCAGGTTTTGTTGATGGCATGGAGTCTACTTCTGGGTATGTCTTTAGTCTTGGTATGGGTGCAGTCACATGGACCAGTAAGAAGTAGTAGACAATAGTTGTTTCCTTGACATAAGTAGAGTATCAGGGTACAATTGAGGCAACATGTGAGGCGGTATGGCTATGGAGGATGCTTTCAAACGTGAAAATGTCTCAAGCAACGCCTTCACCCTTGTTTTGTGACAACCAAGGGGTACCAAAGCTTGCCAAAAATCCAATCTTCCATGAGCACACCAAACATGTTGAGCTTCATTGTCACTTTCATCCGACAACATGTTGAGATGGATATGTGATGTTGCGTTATGTTCCAACTAAGGATCAGACTGCATACATTTGTACCAAGTCCCTTAGTTTGGGAAAATTTGTAAAATTTAGGGGTAAACTTGGTGTAGTTAGTAGAATGACCATTAAGGGAGGATATTTAAGTAATATTATTATATTTAATGGTCATCTTAGTTGTTTAGTTTACTTTAGTTTACAAAAAGTCACCTTGTTTTGTGAAAGAGGTTGACTCTAATGAAAAGACACCTTTGATTTGTATATATTCCAAGCAATGATCATTCATTTGATCATTCGATTTTTCAAGAAACAATTCACACTTCAAAAGGGAGTTCGCACTTTTGCAGCAGATCATAATATTGCTTCAAGCAGATTGATATCAAGGAGAAATCATGTGTTTGTATATTCACATCTAGGAGAGGTACTATCATCCATTACATCAAATCGGCCTTGTGTTTGGCCAAGTTGTAAAGCAGATTTTTGCTCTTTTCATTCAATATATAAGGGATATATTTTGGCTGGGTTTTTCTCCCTCGAGGAGGGTTTTCCAAGGGTATCTTGTTGTGTTCATTGTTCACTGTGTTGCATTTTTTATTGCTTACATTTCTGATCCTAAAACTAACATGGTATCAGAGCGGGTCTAAGAAAAGATCTAATCAGATTGGTTTAAGCAGTCAAGTCAACTTTTCATCTAGGGCAAATCTTGAAGGCAAAGTATTGCTGATCTAAGGTTGCAATTTATTCAGACCTAAGGGCAAATCTTTGAAGGTGAATTTATGCAGAAAAAGAAAATGGTGAACGGTGTCAAGGTAGAAGATAGGCTTGATGGAGCTTCAAACTTCAACTACCCAGGGTACTCATTGCATTAGAGGAGAATGATCTTCTTGATTACGTGGAAAGTGATATGCCCGAGCCTTTCGATGATACTGAGAAAATCCAGTGGAAGAAAAATAGCACGAAGGCTAGAAAGATCATGATAGGCTTTGTGATGAATCACCTCGTACCAATCATCTCCAAGTTGATGACATCTAAAGAAATGTTTGATGCTCTAAAAGGATTGTATGAGATCAATAACACCAACAGAGCCCTTGCTTTGAGACAACAACTTCACCATGTAAAAATGGCTAAAGATGATTCAGTCATCTCATTCTTTATGAAGATTGCTGATTTGAGAGATCAGTTGAGCACTATTTGGGATATAATTGTAGACATAGATCTTGTTATGTTGGCACTAAATGGTCTTCCTCAATCTTGGGAACCCTTTATTCAAAGCATCAGTGGGAGATCTAAGTTGCCCAAGTTTGATCGTCTTCAAGCTGATTGTATTCAAGAAGAGTCTAGGTTGGCAGCAAGAGGAATTGGTTGAAACTATCATGATGTAGAGAATTAAGTTCTTGTTACACATACTTCTAAGGAAAGAGGCAAAGGAAGAAAGAGGAATAGAGACAGAGAACCAGATTCTGCCTCAGAACTGAAGAAGAAGAAGGATCTCTCTCACATTCAATGTTACAGGTGTGACAAGTATGGTCACTTTGCTCGAGATTGCAAATTAAGTTCTACTCAACATGTTTCTACTACGGAAATTGACATAGGGACATCTCAGAAGGAGCCAAGATCTAAAGTCAATTTAGAAGGTTTATTATTCTAAAGTCTATCAGTTTCTTCAAAGAGGAGGAAATAACATTCAGAGGGAGTCTGACAAACCAATAGAGGCAACCTTTTACAAGGAGGTCAAGAGGTTGATGCAAGTACTTGGAGCTTTAGAGGGAGTCACTTCATCATGAAGATTTGTGTAATGTATATTTCTTTGAGACGGAGAAATATGAGGTGAAAGCTCTTGTAGTGTATATTTCTCTAAGACGGAGAAATATGAGGTGCGAGCCCTTGTTCATCTCTGAAACTAAGATGAGATGTCATGTTGAGAGACTCCATGATGACATCACGTTGAGAGACTCTGTGATGAACCCTTTGTACTTGTGTTTTTCCACACATGGGAGTAGCCATGGTGGACATCATGTTGAGACGTTGAGAGACTCCGTGATGGGCACTTGTGCACATGTTTCTTTCCACACATGGGAGTAGCCATGGTGGACGTCATGTTGAGTGACTCCATGATGATATCACGTTGAGAGACTCCGTGATGAACTCTTTTCCACAAATGGGTGTAGCCATTGTGGGTGTCATGTTGAGAGACTCCATGACATGGATATCTGGAAAGATACCTCCCTAGCTAAGAGGGAGTGTTGATGTTATAGCAATGGGAGATATCTTTCTCTCGAATTTAAATAATAAATGATGAATAAATAAAAGCAAGTCAAACTTGCTATAAATATTGATTTATTTTTTATGGGCCGACTCAAACAAAAAGTCACCTTGTTTTGTGAAAGAGGTTGACTCTAATGAAAAGACACCTTTGATTTGTATATATACCAAGCAATGATCATTCGATTTTTCAAGAAACAATTCACACTTCAAGAGGGAGTTCACACTTTTGCAGCAGATCGATATCAAGGAGAAATCATATGTGTTTGTATATTCACATCTAGGAGAGGTACTATCATCCATTACATCAAATTGGCCTTGTGTTTGGCCAAGTTGTAAAGCAGATTTCTGCTCTTTTCATTCAATATATAAGGGATATATTTTGGCTGGGTTTTTCTCCCTCGAGGAGGGTTTTCCCAGGGTATCTTGTTGTGTTCATTGTTCACTGTGTTGCATTTTTGATTGCTTACATTTCTGATCCTAAAACTAACAGTTTAAAATAAGGATAATGCACAATATGAAATGGTATGTCGATGACAATTTTTTTTGGCAGTAAAAGACTCATCATTTTTTGTTATTACATATTTAACATCTTTGCAACATTAATAGTCTCTTTTTTCCCCTCAATAGAATCTTCTCCCCTTTGTCTCTTTAACATTTATGGTTTGGGTAGACATTAACATGCTAGGTTGTATAGTTTCTCTTAACACTCCTTATTTCTTGCTTCACCTTTTTTGTTATTACATATTTAACATCTTTGCAACATTAATAGTCTTTTTTTTTCCCTCGGTAGAATCTTCTCCCCTTTGACTCTTAACATTTATGGTTTGGGTAGACATTAACATACTAGGTTGCATAGTTTCTCTTAACATTCCTTATTTCTTGCTTCACCTTCCATGTACAACTAGTCACCTCAACCTTCTCAGCTAAGGGTTATTTTTCACAATATTTTACCTCTTGTCCAGTTATGCATAAAAGATAAGAGTAAAACCTTGTATAGGGGAGAAGACCCAGTAGTTGAGCACCCTATCTTCGCACTTCTAATTATCCTACATGGAAATTTCAAATCACTCCCAACTTTTTACAACAGCTTACTTCGCAAGTCACTTGCTTATAACTAAGGTTTTAGGGCCACATCATCAAATATGATGCCACATTAGCATGCTTTTTGTCAAGGTGTCCAAAAAGGCCCAAAAAAAAAGTGAGACCAATACTTGTGCATCTACATCATGTTTTATTGAACGCCAATGTGGCATCACATGATTTGTTGCTTTTTAGATCAAAGGAATACATTTCATTTAATTATGGGTAGTCATCATCACAACTATTGGTCCAATATTATTAAAAATATTGGGCATTATATAAACAAATATTATCACAACTATTGGACCCTGACAACTACTGGCCCCTCTCACTTAGTTACCCCTATAGTCCTTGTTGCACAAATGGCATTTCCATACTCTGATCCCCTCTGATTTTCTATTTTCTTTTTAATGGTTGTTGCAAATTGTAAAATATTTATTTTATTTTATTAAATGTGTCATCTATATAAGTTTTGAGGAGTTTGGAAGTGTATTTGAATGGGTGATTTGAATTCACGATCTTTTCAACACTCCCACTCCTAGAAGAACCCTTTTTGTACTTAAGCAAGATGGTACTTGAGATTGACAAGTTACTTGTTGAAATTTGGATATGATCAACTATTGCTTTCTACCATGTTTATTGTTATGATGACGATATCTCCAAACAAAATGGCTCCTTATGAACTATTTTTAAACAACCATATGTGCTAATTATTTTGAAGCAAATCATATTGGAAATGACCTTTGTAGTGATAAATGTAGTCCATACTTTGTTGCTTCAATAATTTATATTCTTTTGTGGGTTTGCTAGTTAAGATACAATGATTTGTTTTTTGTCATCCTAATCATCTTAATACCAATGTGGAATTCACCAAAACATATTCTACTTATCATTGAAAATGAATGAATAATGTGTTCCCAATTATTTTCTTATGGACCCAACTTAATGTACAATTGTTATTGGAAGTTATTTTTTTAATTGAAATCAACACAAACAAATAAACATGCAACTTGAAAATAAGTGACACTAGACATACATCACCATAATAGCATGTTTGTGTTGCAATGAGCTATTCTGATCGAAATTTCCATTAATGACATGCACACCTTTTCAAAACACAAAATTGTAGGAGTACAAGTAAAATGTTCAACCATGGAGCGTTATTGCACCACCTCTATATTCATGTCCATTACTTGATTTAGAAAAGTATACCAATTAGATGGATATTTCTTTATTTGCACATTCCCTAAAATGATAGGTGCAATTTTACAAAATACTTTAGATGTCCAACTCTTGCCCAAATATACACATCTACATACTTGGAAAATAATCCATCGATGAAATACATCGTGTAGTTGATATTCAATAGTTTGTTCATTAAACTACTTGGCCACAAACCTTAATTTAGAATGATTAGCGAAGCCAAGGGGGAATATAAACATTGACAAGGCAAAAAGAGGAGGGATAAATATATGCATTGATAAGTGAAACAAATAGGTAGAGATCCCAAACCCAACTAATAAAAGAGCGGGTTAAGCAATGAAACATAAATACATACATAGAGAAGTGAAACGGTAGATATCTCAAACCCAACTAATAACATAGTGGGCGAAATGAGGTTACCTTGGTAAGGCATAGTGGTCTTCTTTGCCCTTTATGATGTTTGAATGCATTTAATAGAACATTACATGAGCTAGAAGCAAAGTGATTGAACTTTTGCATGGGGGTTTTGAGGTATCTTTGTTTCCATTCAAATGGGTTTGCCATCAATTAAGCATGTTGTTCTTTCTAATTATAGGTTGATGGGTTTAGCATGGCCTTGCTTTTGTGTTGGAGGGCTTTTATCAAACCCACAACCATTTTAGCTATTCAATACATGAACACAAGCCTTAGGTTGAAACCTCTTCAGCTTTTGCTAAGGATTGAAGGATATCCATTCCACCAAAGCCATCAAGGACATGAATCTTGCCTCATGCCTTATGATGTTAGGGCCTTATGCTCAACAAGACTTGATCTTTGGTGGACTCATTTAGAACCATTCAATTTCATCAACAAAGTAAGGACCCACTAAAGCATGAGCTTGTTTTGACTTAATTTGATATCACAAGGTTTCTAGTGTCTGAACATTTCTTGCGAACCTTTGGCATGGTCTCCATCTTTTGTATTTGACTATTATCACCTCAAGCAATATAATCTATCAATTAACGACGAGTTCCATGGAGTTGCTATAGGTATTATTTTTGGGGAGCAACCGATCTCACAAGAGGAAGAAAATTATGCTATAGGATAAGTTCAGAATTTTTGCAAGAAAATAGGAGCCCCTACTTTTTCGATTTTAGATTTTAAGAGGGTGTCTTTGGGGTGGCATTGGAAGTGTTCCCTAGTCCCTTAATTTTTTTTGCTAGATAATACTAATAACTTTTTTGAGAGTGCTTTTTTGTGGATTTTATTGTGTATTTTTTTGCATCACGTTTCGGATCACACTCCATGATCCATCATGAGGATGAAAAATGATCATGAGACTACCAACTTCCTTAAATTTTGAAGCTTACTGTTTTAAGCTTTTCTATTATTACAAAATCTTTGGAACCCTAGTTTCTAATAGTTCCTCAAAATTCTCAACACCTCTTGAAATATTTTAAGAAGTTCCCCTCCATGAGACCACAACCTAAGCATGTCTTGTTTCAATGTGAGTGATAAAATTAAATTTGAATTGAATTGAATAAATTTTAGATTAAGTTGGAACTTTTGTAGAAAATATTGATAAGGAAAGCCACCATGTCAACCATCATATTTTTATATTGTTTAAAATAATAATTTATTTATTTATTCTTTAAAGAAATAGATAGAAAAATTACATCCAAAATTTAGTTTCAAACACTCATACAATTTAGGAGAATTGGCAAGTCTTTATGAGTCAGATATTTTTCATTTTATTCCTTATATCATATACAAATTCATAGAAATACAATTATCTTTGGGGCAATTTAGTAGATTAGTTAGATCATTGTTAAAATTTACATAACTATTTACAAGTTTTTTTTTATGTTGTAAATGATTTTTTTGTAATATTGACTTATTTTCCTCAGGTTATGTTGTTTTACCTCCACAGGAATACAATTATATATGAATGAAATGCTCAATAATTGTTGGGTTTATACTTTTAAATTATGTTGTTTCTAATTTTGAATGTAAATTTATATGTTGTGTATTTTCAGATTAATTAGTGAGGGCTTGGTTTTGAAGTCATGTTCACTAGGGATCAACATGTTTGATCACGAGACTTGTAAGTCTAACGAAATTACTACATATCAATGAGGATATAACTCACAAAACTCCAAAATTAAGATGTAATCATGGGGATTTAAACCTAGATTACAATTGTAAGATACAATAAATTAACCATTTGAGTACCACCTCTTTGACCTTATATACTATGTTTTAATATTGTGGCTACTCAAAACATTTGATTTTTATTTTTTATAAGATCATTGAATTACATATAATGTAATTATCCTTTTACTTGCCAATGGTTAATATATGAAATAACTAATTTGTTAATTATTAATTTTATCTCATTTAAAATATTCATTGATTTATAAAAATGTGGGCCAATACCCTTGTCAAGAAAGGAATCCCAATATTATTATTTTTGAGCTTGAAAGATTATTATTTTCATTGAAGGAGCTAATCCAATGCAAAATTTTGAAAGTGAATTTGAAGCTTTTAAGTGCATATAAATAAGTATTGAAGTACATGGGTAGAAGTATTCAAATTCTATCAAGAAATTAGTAAGAAATGAGCGCTTGTTAAATATTAATGGTCATTTTTTATTTATTTAGGAGGAATCTTGTGTTTTTCAAAAATAAATATGAATCAAATAATAAATATATATGGTAATCTTCTTTATTTTGATTAGTCATGGACTTGACAATTATATGGCCACTGTAGGATATAATTTTATCTTCAATTTAAATAAATAAATAAATATTATGTATAAAATTTATTGTGATTATAGATTTGAAAGATATTATTGTCACATTAAGATTTGATTTTTATGTTGAAGGCCTTCCCTTTATGGATTGAGGCAATATGATTGTAACAATCGATAGTCCACATCTTTTGAGTACACATGCAAGACAATTGAATTGTTTATGACTGTTGATTCTTTTCGTCAGGGGTTTCCTAATATTTTTGGTGCAAAATCTTCTTGTTTTGTATTGTGGCATCCTTGATGGCACAATATATATAGTGAGGTGATATCTCCTAAATTAATTTTAGAATGTTTTATCAAAAGATTAGTGTTTTTTTATTCTAAAATATTAGATTTGAAAGATATTATTGTCACATTAAGATTTGATTTTTATGTTGAAGGCCTTCCCTTTATGGATTGAGGCAATCTGATTGTAACAATCAACGGTTCACATCTTTTGAGTATACGTGCAAGACAATTGAATTGTTTATGACCATTGATCCTTTTTGTTGGGGGTTTCCTAATATTTTTCGTGCAAAATCTGCTTGTTTTGTATTTTGGCATCTTTGACGGCACAATATACTCATAATATTTTACTTGCAAACTCTGCCCTTTTTTTCATTTGTATTATTGACAGCATGCCACAATAAGTGCAAAAAATTTATTTCATGCAGTTTAATGAATGCCACATCAACAACCATGATTTGCCTCTTTGTTTTAATTTGACACATCCGCATCACCAGTGACCGACCAATGACAAAGGGTTGAAGCAACACATTTTTTTGTGTCCATTTAATTGCTCGATGCAATTTTAGTTGTCTAGGTTTTTCCTAAGGTTAAAATAAATTATTCCATAGACCATCAAATTCTATGTCTGTTGTTGGGATTAAGGAAATTGAAGGCCCAACTTCTTTTAATATTGTGAGGAAAGAAATCCAAGAGCCAGTCTCTTTGGATGTTGAAAGCTCGAGTAAACTTAGTTGTAGGGTTTAGGTTTTGACAGTTAGTATTGAAGAAGTCACATTACTCAATAATAAATTATTAAATATAAATATATTATTTGTATCTATAATTAATATATAATATATATTTTATGTAATAAAAATTAAATTATATATAATATACTTTCTTTCTTTTTATCAGTAAAAACCCGGGGCTAAGTATTTATATTAGTATATATAAGCAAAATTACAAAAATACTAGAATTATAGTACTGGTAAAGAGAAAGTATTTGGCAATATATATTCTTCTGAGTAGCGGAATATTTCTAAATTCAAATGACACCAACTATTGTAAGCATTTGAATTACTATATGATACTAGTATATTCATTACACAACAAAATTTGTAGTATGTGCATATATTCACTACTAAATGCATTATATATTCTGGATGCAGGTTTTAACTTCATTCTTCCATATCATCTTCTTGGTCAGCCATATTCATATCAGTCACATTTAAATCCAACATATTATCCCCTTGGCCTTAAAGCAACTTCTCCACATTTGACCCTGATCCACTTCGAGGCAGAGCAATATTCCTTCGCCCATGTCGCACTTGGTGACCAAAGATGAAGGATAAGGCAAAGAATTTCTCCTTTATCATATCAACCATGTGCTGGTCTAGATCTATTGAATGCCTTGAGAGTTCCCTATATAAGAGCCATGGATCATCATCCCTGAGTCCCTTCTTTATTGCACCATACACAACAGGAAACCCACGCTTATGTTTTAGGAAACATTTAGGAAATATCCCAGCCACATAAGCCTCACCATTGTCCAAATTATAGCATTTAACAGAATTCAAAAGCTCCCTTTCCCCTAAAAGGTTTGGTAATACAATTTCTTTATAGACAATTTGTAAAGATTCATATGATTGCAGCATATCCATTGCATTTGATAAGAAAATTGATAGCAAATTAGATGGGAATAGCAACCTGGGTGAGCTTGGGCGAATTATTTCCACCAATTACTGACTTGATGCAGTCCACAAGGCTTGGGAAAACCATGCGAAACAATTGAGACATTTCTTCACCTGTGACTTCCTCCAAGAAAGGCAACTCATTTACTTTTATTTGCATAGGAATTTGAAAGTTCTTGGTGTTGTATTCCATGGCCAAAAGCAGTAACAAACAACTAATGCCTTACCCCTACCAAGACTAACACTCACAAGCCCTAAAATTCTAGAATGATTGCAATTTGATTTATCTTTGACTATTCCCAACACACATCGCAGACTAGTACTCACGGGAGCTTGTAAATACCCAAATTACAACGACAGTTTTTGCAAAGACAAACGGTATAACAAAAAGGAGTACTGCAACAATAGTATTATTTGCAAACCCAGAAACAAATTCAAACCTTTGATGACAAACCACCCTTGGAAAAACGGAACAATGGAGTACTTGACCACTAACAAGACAATTCACCCTTGGAAATGTTGAATAGAGGAGCAACACCCTTCGAGAAGCGGAGCAAATGAACACCAGAGCACCTTTAGGACACACCACCCTTTGAATTGCAGAGCAATGGTGTAGCATAACAAAGGCAAAAGAGAAACATGCCACAACTAAACTCGCTAAAACTACAAAAAGCCCTGGTATACACCCAACCCTTTGAAAACTAGCTAATGCTCTACCCAACAATTGTCAAATGCATGACAAAAGAGGGATTTTTAAAGAGCAGTTCTTGTACTTTGCTTGCAAGGATTCATCATTTAATTGCAACGTCATTTACTGCCTGTACTTCGAGCACATGAGAAATTGAAACTTTGCACACTCGAGCCTGCAAAACATGTTGGTAAATCTGCCCAAGTAGATTTTACTTCTCCTTAGCAAAATGTCTTTTAATTTCTATTTGCCAAGTGTGGCTTCGCACAATTCCTTATTATCTCCCACGATGCCATTTGTAATGCATGAATAATAATGATTGCCTTCCCATGGCAACCGTGCTTACACATACCAATATCCTTCCCTTGCGTCAGCATAATTGAATTATTATGACCTTTGGTACTAGCAGCCATCATAATGAAAAATGAATTTTAGATTGAATGAGCTCACTAAAAATTTTCCTTAAAAAAACACAAAATATTAGTAGTAACCACACGCTAGCCATCGACAATACTTTTAACCGCCGCCTCCAATTACATTTACTTTTAGCCTACCTCTTTATGCTTTGACTTCATTATGCACGGTGCCGATTGTTGTAATACAAACTGCCTTTGCCAAATTTGACTTCTCTTCTATTATACTTTTGAAGAGGACTTAAGAAAAGCACAAGAGTGCTCAATCTTTGCAACCAGTAAAATAAGTTGAGCTGACAACTTACTTTATGTATATCCTTGCATTGAAGAAAACACTACTGCAAAATAACTTTTTTTTTTCCAATAAAATCAAATCACGTAACAATACAGGATAATCACTAAGATGCCTCCCATACATCTTATCAGGTTGATCTTGGTCACACCCTAAGTTAGCTAAAAAATCAGCTACTTGGTTCCCTTCCCTGTAAACATGTTTGAGCTGAAAGGAATCAAATTTAACAAGTAACTACAAAACTTGTGACAATACATAATTAATTTGTCAGTTAGATGACCTTCCTTCCTTGCATGCATTAACAATGAGTGATGAATCCCCTTCAATAATAATCTTTGATATTTTTTGTTGAATTGAAAATTGCAGATCATAAAGAAGAGCTAGAATTTCAGATTGATTGTTTGTTCCATTTGGTAACCTAATTGACTTTGCACAAATTATCGACCCCTCCTAAGACCTTAATATTATTCTTGCCCCTGATACACCATGATTTCCATGTGACGCTGCATCAAAATATAGCTTTATAAAGTCACGAGGAGGCAACAACCATATAATTTTTTTCCTTTCAACTTTAAGCTTTCCATTTGATATCTGACAACCTTTAAATGGGATAACTAGCGGAGACCAATTCTTCAATTGTTTGGCATTCCAATCAGAAAATGTAGAGCCTACATGCTTAGAATTTTGCACATATGCATTTGTGATTTCACATATAGATTTATCCAACTTTGCCAAAACTAACTCCAAATTGGTTTTCTCTTGACGAAATATCCTTTTGTTTCTCTCCCACTAAATACACCAAATAACAGATGAAGGTGTTATCTTCCATATGCTTGCAAAGAGAGATGACTTGTAAAGAACAAGCCAACTTGAAAATGAATCCCGTATTTTTTGTGGAAGAGGAGAGGACCAACATAACTTAGATTGTGCAAAATCCCAACAAGAACTTGCAAACAGGCAACTCAAAAATAAATGGTCCACTTCTTCTAGCTTTGATTCACAAAGCACACATTTAAATGGTGTAGCTATTCCAAGTTTTTCCAGTCTTTCACTTGTTAAAATCTTATGCTTTATTGCCATCCATGAAAAACATCTTGCCTTTGGTAGCACCATTGGATTCTAGCAAAATGACAATGCTCTTTGCTTACTTCCCTGTGGTTGTTCATTGATTACTGCTTTGTACCCCATTTTAACAGTATAATTTCCTGACTTTGAAGGAGCCCAAATTAGATTATGTACACCTTTCCCAATGAACACCATTCTAATACTTAAAAAAAAATTAAACTCTTCTTGTTGGGACAATAGTATAGTTGAAAATAACAAAAGTTTCCAAGTTACTTTCCCCGTTTGCACATCTATATTTTGAACATAATCTTTTACTTTTGTCCCCTAATTTTGAGTAGTGAGAGCAATTGCTTCCTGAAAATCAAATAGGGAATCCAAAGTAGGAAAACCATTCCAAGAGTCTTGCCAATAATTTGCACTCTCACCATTATTTATCTCCCAAGTTAGATACTTGGCAATTACCTTTTTGCACCCTAACAAGAAGTTCCACATTACGGAGCCTTGAGGGGGGTTAGATATAGTGAGATTACGGTTGGGATTAATACTATCTAGATATTTCAGTTGCAGTACCAACGTTGCACCTAATGCAATATTCCTAGCCGACATATCATGAACCCTTGCCCCACCTTTTAATTTTTCCTTGCAGATATTTTGCAATGAGACCAAAGGAATTTTTCTTTTAGAATCCATGTTTCCTTTCCACAAAAAAGACTTGATCAGTTTTTCAATTTCAGAAATAGCAGTTCTGGGTGCCTTTAAGATAGCCATATAATAGTTCAGGATTGAGGACAACACTGATTTGATCAATAAAATTCTACCTGAAATGGATAACCGTCTCCTTTTCCATCCTACAATCCTCGACTGAATGCTCTAAATGACTTTATCCCAATATGACACCCTATTTTGACCAGCAAAAAAGGGAATACCTAAATATTTACAGGGTAAATCTACAACTTGAAAACCCAATAGCTGGGCAATCTTGTTTTTTAAAATGTATATCTTTGACTTACTTGAATTCACCATTTGACCCGAAGCTAAAGTATATTTTTGCAATATAAGTTTAATCTGCTTTGCTTCAGCAAGGGTTGACATACCAAATAGAATTGTATCATCTACAAATAAGGAATGAGTTATGGTAATATTTGTGGCAGTCAAAATTCCTTTCTAGTGACCTTCAATATGTGCCTTTTTCACTTACCTACTCAAAGCCTCTGCTAATATAATGAATAAAAAGGGAGACAATGGATCTCCTTGTCTCACCCCTTGAATAGACTTAAAAAAACCAAAGGGTGAACCATTTATTAATACTGAAAACATTGTACCTGCCAAACATGAGTAAATCCATTTACACCACTTTGCATGAAAGCCAAATTTTTCAGAATCTGCAATAAGAAATACCAATCCACCTTATCATAAGCTTTCATCATATCTAACTTAGTGATAAAAGAAGACATCTTGTGAGTGTAAACAGAATGCAAAACTTCATGTGCTACCAAAGCATCCTTTGTCATTTCTCTTCTAGGAATAAATCCCCTTGCTCTTTTGAGACTATTCTTGGAATTATATGTACCAAAAGCAAATAGATTGCTTTTGTAAAAAAATTGTATATTGTGTTAGAAAGTGAAATGGATCTAAACTCTAAGAATGAGGAAGGATTATTAACCTATGGAATCAAAGCAATATGAGTCATATTAAATTGCTTTAGCATTGTCCCCGAACTTCTTGACTCTTCCAATGCTTTCAACAAGTTCGACCCAATAAACTCCCAACAATTTTGAAAAAAAAGCAGTAGCAAAACCATCTGGACCTGGAGGCTTATCTGTGGGCATTGAGAATACCACTACTTTTAACTCCTCAAGACTGAATGGTTTCAACAAATGCAAATTATCTTCATCTGTGTAACAACCAAGTTAGATAGTTAGAAAACTTCTATAATTTTTTTGTTGAAATAAATTTTTATATAAGAACCGCCTTTCTAATATAAATACATAACACTTTAATTGCAACCTCAATAAAAATGAATAACAACATCAAGGTCCAAACATTTGCAATGATGTATACATCGAGTAAGGCTTGCTCACCACCCGACCGTGTTGGCATCATGAAGTCGCGTGGACTCTAGCTAAACCCTCCGAGCAAGAAATAGATACGTATGGACTTGGTTAATTATAGATAGTCAAATAATCTAAGTACTATAATAGCGGGTATGCAACCCTTTCTAGGATTCAATTTTTCCTAGACAGTACTTCGTCGGTTGCCACCCACTTAGGTGAAATCGAAAATGGATTCCTTAGACCATACATTCCAAAAACATAATTAGTCTATAAGTTAATAATAACACATTTTATTACTTAATCACATTAGACGAAAATTCTAAATTAACTCCAAATGAGGAAAAATTCTAACATTCATAAGTAATTCTCAATCTACTTATTCAAATATGTAGATTAAGAAAAGATAATGTAAAAGTATAGGATTACCCTAAGGTTTGTAACCTCTTTTTAAGCTATTTGATCATATCAACAGATAATGTGTGACATTTAATATCCATGACTATACTTTACTAGTTGTACATGTTAACTTGTTAGGCATAAAAATAATTGACTTGGAAAGTTTACAGTTGCGATATTCATTAATCATATTATATTTTCCTTCTCCTAAGATGATTGATTGTCATAATATAATGTTACATATTTACCTTCCTTCCAATGTGTCCTAGTTGGATATCAAATTCTTTAGAAGATATTCCATGCCTTGTCACTTGAATTCCTTGAAATTCCTTGACTCGCCATTAATATTTCATGATCCTTAAGCAACTCAAGATTACTCACTAACTCAATAAACAATTTCACTTGATCTAATTGATACAAGGCTTCAAATACGAATACAATTAATTGCTACTAGGAATGTGATGATAAGAGTAACATATTGATTCGAAAAGGAACTGAAACTATTTTAATGAATGTTTCTTCTAACAAAAATATTGGTTACCTAAAATTTTGACTATTGTTTACTAAATAAATATGTAGTAATTTAATGGTAAGATATAAAGAAACGGTGTGGTAAAATAAGTACCTATTGAAATAATTCTATTCTTTGCAAAGTTTATTTCTACCAAGTCACCAACTTACCTTTGATTAATAATTTTAACAATAATCTAAGTTTTGCAAATGATTATTAAGCCATATTAGGAATCCAAAGTCTAAAGGTTCATATGTAATGATCATAGAATAGAATATTCATTACCAAGAAGAAATTAAATATAACTCATACCTCTTCCGATCCTCCATGTAATGGCCATTGGGTATCGTTGGTATTTACTAATGAAGGTTAATGATATACTACTATCATCCCCTTCTGCATTTGGACCAAGTCACCATTAGTTCAAGTTTTTGAAAAGAAATATTACATAATTCTTGATTTTCATGTGAATTGAATAGTGAATTCTCTAATTACCCTTTTTGCAAGTTAATCGAATCACAATGACTTCTCTATCAAATTACTATGACATAAATTTTTTTGAAAATTATAGTCATAATGTATGTAGAACATAATTGTAGATGATGGAATACAACACATTGTGGAATTTAAAGCATTTATTATCTTGTTCAATCTTTAATACCTAATTTGCGAAATAATATATAATATTAATCATACAATATTTTTGAAGTAATGTATCTTGATTCCTATCTAAGATAATTGAACTATAAGATTGTGAACGTGCATCATGGTTAATTCAAAAGTAACCATATATTATAAATCTAATCCATTTATCATGAATTAATGGAATTTCATTTTACTTGCTTACTTCTTAGTCCCTTGTAAAATTATTAAATACAAATAGAAGATGAACCAATTCTACTAAATGTTAATTAAATACGCATTGATATACATACCAAAAGTAAAACTTCTAAACCAAGCAATCTTCTCATGATAACAAGGTTTTAATGCTTCAATCGTAACATTCTAAGGTTTAACTCAATGTGAATCTCCTTATTATTAAGTATCCTTCCAAATACCATATAATATTAAAATCATCTATATTTATTAATATTATTATCAATTGATAGTATTAGTAATAATGTTAATATCATAATTTCTTTTACGTATTACCAATCACTTGAAAAATTCAGTTGGTATTACTTGAGAATTAGATCTTCCTTGATAACTCACACTATTATCTAAATTATGTTCCCTCTCACAATTAGACATAATGAATGCAATTATTGAAAATTTAATTTAACATTTAATATTTTATTATCATAAGAATTAACCCAAATATATATATATATATATACACCTAACTTTTCACTTTTATTATTTATACAATTTCCTTTATTTTGAACTACTTTGAAAACTATTTTATTTATTTTTCAATACTTACTATTTCTTTTAAATAAAATAAATAACTAAATCTATTGCATGCAATTTATAAATCAACTAGATTTTATTTCTTTCTAAATGTTTAACATACCCAAAATATTATAAGAAAAGATCAACTAAAACTTTATTTCTTTCTAAATATTTAACATACCTAAAATATTCTAAAAAGCTAAGGAATCTTAAAAAATAACATAGGCATCCTTTTACTCATCTATCTTTCTATCTTTTTAAATGAAGACTAAAGATCTTTTAACTTATCCACTTTCTATCTTTTTTAAAAAGGAAAAAACTTTAAATGCATGTCTTTTTCCTTTTTAATGAAGTATAGTTTTAAATTTGCATAAAAGCGAATAAGTCTAGCTAAAATGATTTAGTTTTATAACGGCTATACTATGGTAGAGGAAAATTCAGTGGTTCACTTACAAGGTCAGAAATTCAAGAACAACAATATCAGTGCATAAGCAAGCTTCTACCCTGGATTCTGAAAATGATTTGAGAAACATTCTGTCCACACATGATCAGTGAAGTCCAAAACTAGGTGAGCTTAATACCCAAGTGCTCTATAATACAATGTAAAACAATTAGCCCATTCTCCACAGCGGCCTCTCCTAGTCTCCATGAGCTTCAGTGGATCATCAAGAAAAGTGAGTGATCGCTGCAAACTTCTTGCACCTAATGTTTCCTATGCCACTATTGTTCTATTCTCAATCTTTTTACGCAATTAAGTTCTCTCAAGGCTCAACACCACACATGGTAATATTGTGACACTATTTCTTGCAACAAGACTTATCATATTTGGGAGATCAAACTATACAAACACGATCAACTATTGCAGGATTTGCGCAATATATGATTGAATGAAAGCTTTTGGAACCTTCCATCCAACACAAATGGGTAGTTTGTTAAACTAAATTTTAAAGACATACTAAAGAGATGCGATTAGATACATTTAAGGAGTATAGATACTTGATCAGAGTACAAAGAATATGTGCAGACTAAGGAAGCTCGCAGACTACATTGTATGTCACTTCAAGAAGAGATTAAAATACCATGGTCGTTTCATATGTACAACTGATTTGTTGATTAGCCAGAAGAGGTTTACAAGCGGAGCCAAGTCAAGAGAGAGCTATTGACAGACAAAAAAAGAAGAAAACTATTTGATCGAATGCATGAATAACATTTCATGAAACAAGCTGAATCATTAACATCCCATGCTATACAATGATTGAAGGATACGCACAAAAATGTATTTGATAATAAGACTTCAGGAACTTCCAGCAAGACATGCTGATGCATTCAAATGAAACAAATGAAGAATTCTAAGGAGATGATGAAGCAAGAGGAGACACAACAAAACAGAAAAGACACTGAGAACTCAGCAAATCTGAGCACTACAAACCACAGGCCCGTCTATCAGATTTATAGATCAAAAGCATTAAATTCATTTTAATGTTGTAGAATGGTAGTTAAATATGAAATTTATTATGGGCAGTTGAAATAGGATTCAATGTGAGGGTTCTAGATGGGGAAGGCGACAGTATTCGACACATGGTCAACTATGGATGATTCTGGAAGATGTTTGGTCGGCAGGTCTTAATTAATTTAATTCCAACAAATGAAACGATGAAAACATGCACATCTACAGTAAGATCTGATATCTAATTTCCACCAAAAATCTTGGTGATAACAAATCCTAGATAATTATCCCCTCATCTATTTATTTTTTGAACAATTGTTGTTTCTAAGAGTTATGAAATCATGCATTTTAGGAATGTTTCTATATTCAATTTGTTTTTCTTCCTTTTCTTTTCTTTTTCTGAATGGAGATTAATGTGATCGTATCAATATTCAATATTCTATTTATTCTAAAATAGAAACTTAATCAATATTAGTATGTAAACCATCATTAATTAGTTAAGATTTGATTGTGGCTTTCGAAAAACTCTCGTCCAAAAATTGTGCTTTTATGACAGCCCATTAAGATAATAGTGTAGTGTTTTCTAAAATTTCAGTTATAAGTATTCACCTTCTTCATTATAGTCTTGCGTGGCTTTTATATTGTAATGTATTCTTTTATTCACTTTTCTAACCGACAAAAGATAGGATATTTAATATATAAAATGGGTTGCTCCCAAATGCTATCCTAGATCTGCATTAAGACATGATCATTATGAAATATGAGTGTTCTAATTATTGAATTGAATTTGTATTTAGACTTTGCATAGTAATTATAAATAAATATGTAATCGTTTGAGAATTTGAGTTGGTATGTTTTAAATACTAAATCATTTGTACACAATTACTGATCTAGTTTTGTATAAACTAAATTAATATATATGACAATTTCTTTTTGGTGATAATATTCTTATAAGCATACAAACCCTCAAGAACTCTAATAATTTCTTCTTCTTTTTTAAAATTTGTTTCTTCATAAAATATTTGTTAAATTATTATAGATTTATAGATTATTTTTGGGAGGGGCATTACAAGATAACGCCTTTAATCAGTCACCAAATAAATGAAATAATGATCATTCATATTAATAATTTAATTTGAATGATAACTGAGTTTTTAATATAAATTTTATGATGATATTAATATATATATTTGTAAATACTAAATATATAAAAACCTATATCATTATTTTTTATCTCCCAACCATTCTCGTTATTAAAATTTTTGGTTTATATAATTATTCCAAAGGAGTTTTAACCATTCTCATAACAAAATTAGCATTGTTATAAAAATGAAAATTTACTTGTTAAATATTAATTTATGCATAGGGAGGGTTGTGACAATCTGATTCTAATGATGGAATCCCATCTAGTAATTCTTCCCTCACCAAGGTTTGTTGATCAAAAAATTCTCCTTGTGCAGAAAGAAATTTTGAAGAAAACTTAACCCCTTCCCTTTGTATATCCTCCTCTTTTGTCAATCTCACACCTGAAACACTATCTTCAATTGAAAAAACTGAATTTTTTACTTTCTTTATTTGAGCTGACCTATGAAAGTACTTTGTATTTTTTTCACCCTTTTTTAACCATAGTTCTCTTGATTTTTGGCGCGAATATATTTCTTCACGAGCTACCAACTCTTCCCATTCCTCTTGCAACCTTTTTTGCAATTCAAATGATTGTGGTGTTAAACCATGCACTATTATATCTGAATTTACTAAAGAATGTTGCTTATAGATTTCTTCCTTTTGATGGAAAATATTCTTGAAAACAAAGATATTCCAATTCTTAATTTTGTCCTTTACATGCTTCAATTTACAACATAATCTATACATGAAGGACCCTTCCACTACCGGGGAAGAAGACCACCATTGTCTTAACAAACCCTGGAAATTTGGGTGACGAAACCACATCTTCTCAAATTTGAAAGAAGATTTAGCTATTGAACTCACCTTTTCTTTTTTAATACACAATGACAATGGAAAATGATCTAACCCTATCCAAGGTAAAATTTCTAACATGAGATCAATTTTTTCTGTTATCCAATTTGAAGAAACTAAAGCCCTATCCAACTGTACTGCAATCTGCAAGAAGTCTTTACACTTGTTTGTCCAAGTATAGTTTCCATTGTCTGGCTTAAATCTACAAGTGCATTATTTGGAACAAAAGAATTAAAGTCCTGAACTATTTTATGAGGTGGAATGATCTCTCCTTTCTTATCTTTTGGTGACAGTATTGCATTATAGTCACCCATTACTAATAACTTATCTACACTTAGTTGATCTAAAATTTCTGTCAGCTTCTCCCACAACTGTTTCTTTCCAACTATGGCATTAGGAGCGTAAATGTTTAAGAGGTAGAACTACAAATCAAACTGTGTAACCTTCATTAACTGATAATTTGATCATTTTTCAATGAATCCACTATAACAAATTGTGAATTCCACAATGTTACCATAACCCCAGATGCTCCTTATGCAATTGATTGAACTGATTTCCAACTATTCTATTTACAAATAATTGTTTCAAAAACCACTTGTGATGTAACTTTGTTTCCTGTAAAAGCACAAGATCTGCCCCACAAACATCAATTTGATGCTTAATACAGGCTCGTTTGTTAGGGTCATTAATGCCCCTAACATTCCAAGAAACTAGCTTCATTCCTTACATAGAGAGCAATTGGCTCCCCTTAACCTTTTTTTTATACTTCCTCTAACGTCAACTGCCTACCTGTTAGTATTTCCTCCTGCAACTTCACTACATTAGACTTTCATCCACGCTTATCAGGAGACTTTTGAATAGTAGTATTCAAAGATGGTGACTGTGTGATTGACAAATGCTGTGAGAAATCAAAAACTGACTTATCTTCTTCTAGTTCCCTTCCAAATTCAATATCTTTTGATAACGAAGGCAAAGATTTAGTAAAGTTTAACAAAATGTCACTCTCCCCTACCTTTGAGTCTGCAGAATGAAATTTTGGTTCTAAATCTAATGCATTTGGAAGCATATTCTGAGTATCCAAATCCTCTATTAATTCATCTGTAATGATAAAACCTACTTTAGATACCACATCCTTAGATAATCCCTCCAACTCCCCCATATCCAAAAATGACTGAAAATTCTTAACTTCAAACTTATCACTTTCAGTGATGTCCCAAGGCAGATTAGCAATAATAGGATTATTCACTTCAAAACAAAATTTTGAAGAAACTCTCATGTTCTTCCTTACATCTGAGTTCCCTCAAATCAAAGCAGAAGAAATTGAATGCACATGTTGAATAGATATAGTAAACACAAGAGGTACATGCAAATGTAGAAGTTTGGCATTTAAATACAATTGAAACTGTCTTAACATAAAACCAGTTGAAGACAACCGAGAGCATTTTATTGGTACCAAATCCTTACTGGCCTTATAAGGAACATTGGATGAGAGATCAAGCAAAGCTGAGCCAATACCTACAGTTTCCCCACCAGTGTTAACTTGAGGAACACACTGCCTATTCGATACCCCCTTCTCAAAGAGACTAGTATGAATTTAGCAGAAGTAGATGGAAGATCCAAAGTTAAACTAGGGTTAGAACCAAATAATTTTTCCTTTCCCTTGTAAGCCCCATTCAAAACAATTCCCTATTGATCAACATTGCGTTTAACTCCTAGATCTAAAAAAATATGCTAAGAACCCTGACTTGAAACTACAATTTCATCTTGCACTATACATTGAGCATCAGTGCAAAAATTAGATTGAGACACAAGCTCCTCCTTCTCTTTCAGTATTTCCTTTGACTTGGAAGACAAATTCGTGTGATCACAAATATCAAGTTCTTGCACATGGTGATCACATGGAGAAGGAACCTTCATAGAGACTTCCTTCATTTGACACAAACTTGTAGGATGATTAAGGAAATGACACGAAGAACAATATTTATGTGATTCTTTGAACACTACTTCTTGCTCCCATACTCCATTACAAGATGCAATGTTCAAAGTAGAAGGAAGATGTTTAGCGACATCTATTAGAACACAAAGCCTCACGAGCAATGATGGGTTTCTGAAAAAACACCAAATCATGCCGAAGAAAAATACCCAGTTGGTTTCCCAAAATTTCAATAAGGTGAAGCTCTCTGTATTCCAATGGAAAGCCTTGCAACTGGATCCAAAATGTCATAAACCTAACTGTATTGAGAGCAGGGGAAAAATTTGGTGTCCATGGCGTAGTATATAGTCCCAAACCATCACAAAACCAAGATTTAACTCTATGTAATGCATCTCTAGAATCTTTATTGGAAAAATGACCACAAAGAACCCATTCCCCTTATTTAAATAAAAAACCTAAGAAGATCCTTCCCATTCACGAAAAACCTAAGATTGCAAAAAGTTCAAATCAGGGGAGAAATTCCATAACTTAGAAATAAGCGCTAAACCTTGAAGATCTTGAATATGAGGGTCAAGCATTTCCTCCTTAAAAGTAACCAAGACATAACCCATAAGAAAACCTTTCTTTTTGAGCTTAGGTTTCCAGAATTTTCTCTACAGATTTAACCCCAAATTTGACCCAACCGACTTCACACTTCGAACATAATTAACCTCGGAGCTACTACCCAACAGATCCAACCTACCCTCATTGAAAGGAGGGATAGAATTGGGAAAGGTTGCAGGAGAATGTGGCTTGCCTCTCCTAGGACGTAAAGGAATGTTATTAGGAAAGGACGCAAGATTTAAGAACCTTTGCTTTGGATTGAAGGGATCCCTCGAAACTGGGATACTGTTCGAGAAAGTAGATGGAGGATAAGCTCTAGAAACTACATCCTTTGAAGAGCGATGAGAGGAACTTGAAGAACCCACCTACGACAGAGAATTCGAGGCACAAATATCAAACACTGGTTGTGAAGACTGACTAAGTGGTTTCCTGGTCGGAGGGAAAGGCCAAAATTTTGAATACGAATGTCTAAAACATTGAATCTTCCCATTGAACTATTGAGGCTCTCCATTGTAATGCTCTGCAACTCTCTTAGAGTTAAAACGGCCTTCAAAACTATCAAATCCCCTTTTATCACCCTGAAATGCAATATCACGACAAACTAGCCTTGATATATGCCTTGATGGATCGAAGACTTGAGGAAAACCAAACCTCCTTGGCTGATAAGCGCTATGAAAACCCAAAATTTCCCAGAACGACTCAATTTTTTTGAAAAGCTATCGTTAGAGAGGAAAGGCACATTTCGTTTTGTGCAGATCTCCATTTCGCCCATCATTCTTTCCCAATTCTTAAATTAATCTAACCTCATGGAGGTTAGAGATAAATCTCATTCCTATACCCTAGGTCAGCAGAGCAAGAACAAGTAATATTACTGACCCTTGCCTTTCCCACTACGAAGCGGAGTCAAACCTGTGACCTCGAGGGATGCAAACCCCAAGCCCCAGCCAACTCCACTACAAGTGGTGGCTTTATTATATATAAGACACTTATTTATTATTATATGTACTATTTTATTGTATACATGATATTATTATTATATATTATATTTAATAATTAAAAATATTAAATACACATAAAATTACTATACTTAATAATTAATATATTTTTATATAACTCATATATAATATAATTATATTTATTATTATATATAATGATACTATTATTACTATATTATATTCTATAAGACAAATTATTAAATACAAATATACAATTATTATTATTATTATTATTTTTATAGATAAGTGCTACCAAAATAATGGGGTAACTCCCAAAAAACCTTGATCTTCTTATGTAATGGATTATGATCCATTCGCCATAAATCTAAATTACAAAGTCATCAGTGGGGCCCTTAGTTTTAATTAATCTTTTTTCCCATCCATAATTTTGTTGAGGCCACGTTTTGTGATGATTTCATCAATTTTAATTAATTTGGATTTTATCTGAGTAAATTCTCGCTTTTGTCGCCTTAACTTTAGCACGTACTTCAATTGTATGTGACGTTATGTGGTGGTTGCACTTTCTTTAGCTTCCATTGGATCAATGATTTTTCCATTCTTCACACTTGTGTGTATAGCTCCTCCAAGCCTTTTCATAATTTCTATCACTTAGGCCCTCGTATGAACTGGTATGAGTAATCTCTTGCTTAGATTTTTGCTTAATGCCATTTATTTTGCACACTTCGTCCTTCACATTTAATATAGATGCAACTTCCTTGTTTCATTATGAGGAAAGCACATTATTTTGCACTCATGGAGACCCCTATTCTTTTGACTAGTGATAGGAGCCAATTGGCTTTCTTAGGACGAATTACAAACTAGGGGTTAAAGCTTGTGTTGGTTGAGAATGGGTTTCTTACGATGAAAGCTGTGAAACTTGTTCTTGGGGAAAGATTCGTGGTTTTCAAAGGAACATTATAGGGTAAACATAGATATACTCGCTCGGTTCGTTGTCTCTTTGCTCGACCTTAGGGTTCCCAAGGAGGTGGTTATATCTATGACTAAAGAGCTATTTTTCCATCATTTGTTAGATGGCCTAGAAGAGGTTCTTGGTGCCACACGTCTAGGTGAAGCCTTGCCTTAATCAAGAGATTTGGGGCAACCAGTAGGAGTGCGCTATCTCTCATTTCTATTAGACATTGAGGGAGAGAAGTTGTTAACACATCGGGGCCGAACCTTGGAGGCCTACAAGTTCCTAAGGAAGCTCTACCATTATGAGCCCATGACGTATTTCGACTGGCTAGAGGAGTTCATGGCTTTTGAGATCGAGTAAAAAGTAGAAGTTTAGTCAGATTTTGCTCTACTTCTTTATTTTGAATTACACTTCATTTTGAGTTATGAAGTGGAATATAGTCATTGCACATTTCCTTATGTTAACAAAAAGAAATCCTAAGAAGGTTAACTCAATATTATAGTTTGTACAAGTCGTTTGTGGTAGTAGCTTAAGGCTAAAGTGTAAAAGTACTATGTATATCTTATATGATAAATAGCACAAAGATACATTTATAACACTTATTTTATTGTGGTTTGGATAAAAGAAAACTTGCTTTATTTCTTTGAAATTTCTATTTTACAAATGTTGAAAATTCCATAAAGCAAATTTCTTTTAGTTTGGGGTTTTCCACTTTTTCATTGGAAAGCAAATCTGTTGTATATATAAAGAGGTGTATATATATATAAATAGAGAAACTAAAAAGATAGAGAATGAGAGAAAAAGAGAGATTTCGATACCTAGAGAGAAGAGGGGGTAGAAAGAGAATAATAGGGAGAGAAATATTAAGTAGAATTTAAATGATAATAAATTATATCATAAATGATACTTATTTAATGTATACACTAATATATAATATTTAATAAAATTTAAATATATCAATTAATAAGTTGAATATAATATAATTATATAATAAGTATTAAATTGAATAATATACAATAATAATAATATAATTTTTATAAATGTAATATTATATACAATAATAAATAATATTACATTATATATGATTTAAATTTGTATTATATAAAATATATATTTTATATTAATTATATAGTGTATTATATTTATATTTTAAAAGAATTTGTACTATATAAAAATACGTTAATTATTAGTTACACACATCATCGCATTGAGGCCAGGAACCTGGAGACAGTGTGGGTGTTAACCTGAAATGTCTCTCAATTCGTTAAGTGCCCCTTGCCTACTATCATTTTGACTGCCACCACTGCATGCGGGTCAATCCTGAGCATAATCCTCTTCAACCGTTGGTCAGTGGTCACCTTGAAGGCCATCTGTCGAGTCTTGTAGTCTAATTGGATGGGGGTATCAATCCCCACGCTCACCAACGCCTCCAACGAAAATTCAACAATGAACTTCAACTTTTTTTCCATTTCTACAGACAAAGCTACACCAAGAAAATAAAACCAAAGTTTTCCAAGGTCATGCCACCCTCGATCATTTAAGGACTTGTTTCCATCAAAGCATGCCACACTTACAACACTATGCAATAACGTGCATTCCCATCCAGATTTCCTATGATCCCACCACCTGGCAATAATCGTGCATGATGCCACGTCATGGATCGCCAGCGAGGAGGCGAACCATATCCCTTTGATCGGCTGTAAATCTAACTCATCATGATTTTGTAAATGCCAGCACTTGAGGTGCGTCTAGGTAAGAGAAGCAATAAAGAAACATCACATCACCACCCAACTATAGGTCTGGCTTATTTTGATATCATTCTTGGTGAAAAGAATTCCCTCCACCCACATGGAGTGCCAACATGTTTTGCCTAATAATCTTGCCACCTTCCCCAACAGGACCCCGACCTTTCCACAAGTTCCTATGTGGAAAGGTGCCCGCCCAACCGCCCACAAAATATATATTATAATTATATTGAATGATTTCTAATATAAAATATAATAGGTAATAATATATATAAAATTTATAAATAATATTATATATAATGTAGTTTATACTATATAATATTATACAAATTTTAAAAAATATATTCGGCATTTATATATTATAAAATTTTATAACATAGTTAATAATATATAAACTAAATAATATATTATTAATATATTAGTTATTAATAATAAAATTATATTATAATATGATAAATTTAATCATATTATATTATAGTTTTATCATTAATAAATATACTATTAATATATATATATATATATGTGTGTGTGTGTGTACATATATGTATACATATGTATATATATACATACATATATATATATATATGTATGTATATATATGTATGTATGTATATATATATACATACATACATATATATATATATGATTTATATATGTGTGTGTGTGTGTGTACATATATGTATACATATGTATATATATACATACATATATATATATATATGTATGTATATATATGTATGTATGTATATATATATACATACATACATATATATATATATGATTTATAAACACATACATATATTTATTATAAATTAATATTATATATAATGTACTTATTAATATACACTATCATATATATTATAATAAATCTTGGTCTATTTTTTGCATGCATTCGTGTAGTACATGAAGTCAATTGTTATGTCATTTATCAAATAATGTTGTTTCATCTCCTTATCTCTATCACTTGTCTCTATCACCTCCTTTATATCACTCTTTCCCCCTCTATATATCCCTCTTTACCTCTATATATCACTTCCTATATCTTTATCTTTCCATCTCTCCATCTCCCCCTCTCATTGTCTCTCCCCCCTCTCTCTCACCCCTTCGATCATTCCCAAGTTATATCTATCTCTCTATATCTCCTTTCTATCCATATCTCTCCCTCTCTCTTCCTCTCTCCCTCTTCCTCTATCCCTATCACTCCCTCTTTCTATCTCTACTTCTCTCCCTCCCTCTCTATTTATTTATACATATCTATCTCCCTTTCTTTCTCTCAATATCTCTCTCTCTCATATACACACTCCTTATTTCTCCCTATCTCTATCTTTGTCTCTATATTCTCCCCTCTCTATTACCTCTCTCTATCTCTATCTCCCTATCGCTCCCTCCCCCTCTCTATTTACATCTCGTTATCTCTACATCTCTCTCTTATTCTCTCCATCTCTCTTGCTCTCTCTCTATCCCTTTCTATCCATGTTTTTCTCTACATCTATCTCTATCTCTCTCTCTCTATATATCACCCTCTATCTATATATCTCCCCCTCCCCCTCTCCCTCTCTATATATTGAGCTATCTCTCCCTCTCCCCCCTCTTCTCTCTCTCTCTCTCCATCTTGATGAAACACACACTTATACTAAACCTTACTTGAACTTAACTAAACATAGCAATATTACTTTGAACCTCAATTATCCATAGCAATACCATCTATGCAAGATCACAATTAAGAACACACATAAGAGACAAGATTTTACATGGAAACCCTTATGGGAGAAAACCACGAAAACATATTGCTTGTATAAATATTTTTACAAAATTTATAGGCACCAACCCACTAGAGACTACAATCCCCATCATTGAGCACCAACTCAACAAGAGACTCCAACCTCCACAAGAACAAAGTAACAATTTTATTTGCAACTTCTCAGGTCTACCCTGTCAACTGCTCACAAATCTTCCATTCATTGACAAATCTCTACTCCAAATCTACCCTATATCTCTGCTCAAGGTATGCAATAAAGTCCTCTCCAAAATGATGCAATATTCTACTCCAAATAAGGCACAAGGTCTGCTCCAAATTAGCTCTTAGGTCTACTTCGAATCTACACTTAGATCAACTCCAAATAAACTTTTAGGTCTACTCCAAATCTGCACTTGGATCTGCTCCAAATCTGCTTTTAGGATTGCTCTAAATGATATGATTTATCATTGTATTTTTTCTCTTCTTCTCCTTAGGTCTACTCTAAGTGAGAGAATTATTTGCATTGAATTGCATTTTGAAAGATCTCTAAACACCTTTTATTTATATGTCATTGAGTGCCTTTTCACAACCTAGGTCAACCTCATAAAATTATCCCCTTTGTCATTGATGACAACCCTGCAAAAAGAAATCATCTTAAAATGCAACAAGATCATACTTCTCCCCCTAACTAAAATGCTCTCCCTTACTCTACTCCTCCCCCTTTGACATTAGTGGAAAAGGTCTTATGAGGCTAAAAGATAAGGCAATGAATAACTCCCCCTAAACATGTGCTTTTGTTGATGAACTTAGTGACTGGATGGGAGTGATATCACTCCCAATTTCTCCATGTACTCAAAAGTCTCTTTTGGTAATGGATTCGTGAAAATGTCCACAATTTGTTCCTTTGTAGCAACATCAACTTCAGTTGTTGATCAACCACTTGCTCTCTTAGGAAATGATATTTTATCATAATGTGCTTCCTTCTAGAGTGCATGACTGGGTTCTTTGATATGTTAATTGCACTTGTATTATCACAAAGGATGGAAATGGGGTGCTCATATTCAACCTTGATGTCCTTCAAGGTTTTCATCATCCAAAGGACTTGAGTGCAACAAGAAGGTGCTACAATGTATTCGACTTCTGTTGTGGACAAAGAGACTGGCTCATGTTTCTTAGCAATGATACAAGATTGGGGCCAAGAAAGAATCCACCTCCACTTGTGCTTTTTCTATCATCAATATTGTTAGCTCAATCCACATCCATGTACGCTGAGGGTGAAATTTTCACCTATTGGGTGCCACAACCCAAAATCCATAGTGCCCTTTAAGTACTTGAATATCCTCTTCACTACTTGCACATGTGTTTCTTTGGGTGCTACTTGAAACCGTGCCACCAAACCAATTGCTTGCATAATGTCAAGTCTTGTTGTTGTCATATATAGCCAACTTCCAATCATAGACCTATATAGGGTTTGGTTTGCTTCTAGAGATTCATCGTCCTTGCTTAATTTGCATCCTGTGACAATGAGAGTGCTTATTGGATTGCAGTCTTCCATCCTAAATTTATTCAACATTTATTTAATATACTTGGTTTGTGAAATGAATATTCTCTTATCTGATTGGGAAATTTGCAGCCGGAGAAAGAAAGACAACTCACCAAGTGTAGAAATTTCAAACTCCTTTTGCGTGTTCATTGCAAACTCTTGACAGATCTTATCATTGCTACCTCCAAAAATAATTTCATCCACATAAACTACAACAATCAATTGATGATCACCTTCAATTTTGATGTATAGATTGCTATCGACAATACCCTTTTTAAAGCCCTACTGTTGTAGATACTTGTCCAACCTTGAGTACCAAGCCTTGAGGAATTGTTTCAGCCCATCAAGTGCCTTCTTTAGTCTACATACATAGTCTTCGTTCTCTATTAAAATAAACCCTTCTAGTTGTTCATATACACTTCTTCCTACAAGTTTCCATTAAGAAAAGCTGACTTGACATCCATTTGATAGACTTTGAAATTCTTGAAACAAGCAAATGCTAAGAACATCCTTATAGCCTTAATACGAGCAACATGGGAAAAAAATTCTTCGAAATCAATTCCTTCAACTTGAGTGTATCCCTTGCATACTAATCTTTCCTTTTTCCTCACAACTTGACCATCTTCATTCAACTTGTTCCTGAATACCCACTTTGTGCCAATCACATTTTTATCCTTAGGTCTTGGGACAAGTTCCCAAGTTTCATTCTTCTCAATTTGATCCAATTCTTCTTCCATAGCCTTTATCCAATACTTGTCTTCACTTGCTTCTGTAAAATTCTTTGGTTCCATTTTAGAGAATAAGCATAAGTTTGCTTGTTTAGATGAACTGGCTAATCTCCTCATTTGAATTTTTGTATCTTTGTCACCAATGATCATATTTTTTGGATGGTTCTTTTGAACAAATCTTGATGGAGTTTTTAGATTTCCTTGTTCAACATTTCCACTTTCATCTTCTTCCTCTACATCTTCTTTAATGCTACCTTCTTGATGATCAACTTCTTGTACTATTTCCTATTGATGCCTTTCTTCATCAACTCTCACATTTGCACTTTCAACAATTTTGTGCAATATTTTATTATAGCATCTATACACTTTGCTTTTGGTTGAATATCCATGGAAGATGCCTTCATCATATCTAGAATCAAATTTCCCAAGTCTTTGTCATCTCACCTGATATAGCATTTGCTTTTGAACACTTTAAAATATTTCACCGATATATGCCTTCACTTCCAAAGTTTGTAGGGTGTTTTGTTATTGTGCACCATAATTTGTGCTTGATTTAGAACATCAATTGTCGTAAGCACTGCTTCTTTCTAGAAGGTGTCAGTAAGATTCGACTCATTCAACATTGCTCTTGCCATTCCTTGTACTATGCTATTTTTCCTATTAACAACTTTGTTTTGCTATGGAGTCCTTGCAGTTGAATATTGTCTTTTTATTTTGTGTTGTTCACATAAATATTCAAACTCATTGGAGGTGAATTCTTCTCCTCTATCCAATCTAAGGCATTTGATTCTCAAACCAGTTTCATTTTCTACTAGAGCTTTAAATATCTTAAATTTCTCAAGAGCTTCATATTTCTCTTTTAGGAAGGTAACCCAAGTCATCCTAGAATAATCATCTATTAATAACATGAAGTAGCACTCACCTTGTAATATTTTTCTACTTCTTGGCCCACATAAGTCGATATGAATAAATTCCAAAGGATTTGATGAAGAAAACTCCTTTGAATTGAAACTTGATCTTGTTTCCTTTCCACACTAGCACTTTTTGCATATTGTATTAGATGGTTTTTCTATCTTTGGCATGTCCCTTACAACTTGCTTATGACTAATCTTCACTAGGTTGTTGAAATTTAAATGTCCCATCCTTTTGTGCCATAACCAAATCTCATATTCCTTTGTCATGCAACACTTTTCTCCTTTGAATTCACTAAGAGTGTAGAGATTGTTCGCAGTCCTATTTGCATCTGCCACCAATTTCCCTGTTCTTGTTTTTCTAATTTCACAACCACTTGGATGAAATGTGAGTGTGCCCTTGATCACACAATTAACTCACACTTAGCAGATTGTGTTTCAACCCTTCAACGTACAATACATTCTTAGTCTTTCTTTCCATTGTCAAAGCTGAGTTCCTTTTCCTATGATTCTTGTTGTAGCATTATCTCCACACTTTACAATGCCTCCATTAATTTCCTTCAAAGTGATGAACTTTCTTTTATCCCCTGTCATATGTATTGAGAAACCACTATCAATGTACCATTGATCTTCATTTTATGCATGTAGGGTTGCTTGTAGAAGCATGGATTTTTTTTTTGTATCAAGCTCCTTCTTTTTCCATTTTTTGTAGATAGCCTTTTGTTTGTCAATAACATCCTCCCTTTTGTTTTTTTTGAAGGTTCAACAGATTCTCTACTACAAGAACGTGTTGTATGGCCAAAATTATTGCACTTGTAGCATATGATATTGTATTCCATTAGAGGGGAAAATAGATTATAGTTTCTCTTTAGGAAACCCAAATCCCTCCTTGGAAAAGAAACAATAACCATAAAAATAATATTGGAACCTTTTCTTTTGCACTTGTATTCGAGGGAATGGTCTCTTGAAGCCTTCGTTGTTGTCTTTGTAGGAAATGTTGATTTTCTAAGTATTATTACTCTCTCTCTTCTTTGAGCTATCATCATTGATGGAGCCTTTGATCATATTTGCATAACTTTTGGACTTGTCTTCATTTGTCTTCTTTTGTAATTCTATGGCCTTGGAGCATGCACCTTCTTTGATTGTCTTTAGTTTTTCCTCAAAACCAAGACCAATTTTGATAAAAGGTGATCTTTAGGAGTTTATAATATCCTCCAGGATTTTGGTGCTCTTTTCATATTTCATGCTTTGATTTGATTTTTCCAGTTCCTTCCTTAAAGAAACAACTTCAAGCTCCAACTTCTTACACTCCAATTCTTTTTCCTTCAGTTGGTCTCTTACAACTTCTTCAATTCACTTTGCTTCCTCAATTTGAACTTTCAAATCCATGATCATTTTTTTGGATTCTTCAAGATTTTGAGATGATTTTACTTTGCTATCGTCTTGAAGTCATGATCTTAGTCTTGAATTTCTTCTCTTGAGCTTCTCAATCTTGTTATAGGAAAATTCGAGTTCTTTCTCAAGATCATCTTCTTCATTATCTTCAATGTGTTCCTCTTTCGTATATTTTTCTTTTTGTCTTTTATCTTCATCCTCCTTTATTTCCATCGCCATAAAGAGCATCTCCTCTTGATCACCATCGAAGAAGCTTTCATATGCATTGCTTCCTTCAGATGAGCTACTTTTTTCTTGAATGTAGAGACTCTTTTTATGCCTTCATAAATTCTTCCTTCCTTACTATGCTCATTCATCTCTTTTCTTGTTATGATGGTATTTCCTTTCTTTCCTTTTGTAGTAATATTCTTCCACTTCACTACCCTCACTTTCAACTTGTGGATATTTAGAAGCAAAATGACCTATTCTACCACAATTGAAGCATTTAAGAGTAGAATTAACTTTATGTTTTATGAATCCTTTCTTGTACTTTCTTACAAGGTGTGCTTCTTCTTCACTTGAACTTTCACTCAATATATGTCATTTATGTTATATTTGTGAATAACACGAGACACATGATCAAACAATGAACAAGACACCTTCCACCCAAGATCTCTACAAAACAAAGATTTGCTAATCCTTAAAAAGAAAATACTTACAAAATGAATAATACAAGAGAGAATGAATGCTTTATAAGAGAAATCCTAATGATAAAGGGATTAGATCATGACAAGTTTCAACATCTTGTGTGATGAGACGATATGATGTAATATTAGCTCTTTAGTTTACATAAATAAAGCATTAAGTTAGCTAATAAAGCAATCCTAAGTTTAGCTTAAGTGCATGAGAATTAGAATAATAATTAATTAAAGATTAATTAATTATTCTCTCATGCATGATAACTCTAACACTTTATTCTTCATCTTCTTGGATGCTTTGAAGGTGACTTCTCGCTTGGATAACTTCTCTTTCTTTGTCCTCATTTTGTATGTCGTGAGGATCCCATGCAACTCGTCCATCCTCAAAGTGTCTAGATCCTTTATCTCTGTGATGGCAGAAACTTTTGCATCAAATCTCATTGGAAGAGATCTCAAAACCTTTTGCACAATAGTTGCCTCAACCTTTTCTCCAAGTCCATGAATAATGTTGATGATTTCATCCACACAAAGCAAATAGGAAATGATATCCTCTTCTTCCTTCATTTTCAAACTTTCAAATTGTATTTTGTGGGTTTGAAGCTTGGCATTCTTCACCTTTTTGTCTCCTTCATATATATTTTTTAACTTATCCCACATAACTTTATCCAATTTGTAATGTATAACTTTCACAAACTCTAATTCAGCCAATCCACACAATATTGCATTTTTGGCTTTGGTGTTGTTCTCGCTTGCTTTATTTTCAGCTTGATCTATTAATGGGGATGTAAGGGGAGTATAACCAA
>VDFB02060363.1:0-15620 GCA_007258455.2 Sequoia sempervirens | reverse complement strand
TATCAAAGGAGGGGAACTCAGATTCCACCAATATCATTCACAGACAAAACTATTAAATAGATAACTTTAACCATTGAACCAACTTTTTGATTGATAAGAAAATGCATGAAAGTTTAAAACACATCGAAACTCAAAAACTTTGCCAATCAATGGAATCATTCTATAATTGAATGTAAATAGATGACCGGGTTAATCTATTCTAGTATGACTTAGGAGATAATGGTGAGAATTGGGTTAGCTCCTTTATCTTTACAACTATTCATTTAACTGCACCCCATTTTTAGGGAAAAAAGAAAACTGGAGTAGGTAGTCAAATACTTTTATGGTTGTAAAAACGTAGATGAGTTCTCTCTAATCAACTGCTGTAATACGTAATTAACTAGTTCAGGGCGCGTACCTTCCATCCCTTGGGGATAGTGAAACCAGCATAGGAGATATCTACAATAGCCTTGCGCCAAGTGCCTCCTGCCGGAGGATACAGTCTGAGCGTCTCTTGAGCAGCTCTCCACGTATACTTCATCTTTTGAAGGTCATCCCACTGCAGCACAGGCACCTCATGCCTTGCCTCCTTCTCCCGCTTTATCTCCATTTGCTCTGCACTTTTTACTCAAATCAATAATCCTATCTACACATGTTTAAAAAAACAGGGATGCAGAGGTGTTTAATATATACCTTGAAGAACCTTTTGGTAGCAGTCCGGATTGAGAGCAAGATACCTCAAGAGCATCGTTACAGTGACAACGCTGGTGTCATGCCCAGCCATAAGAAGCAGCATAATGTTATCCTTAATGTCATCGTCTTTCAAAGCATTTCCACGTTCATCGGCGTTGCAAAGTAGAAAGGAAAGCAAGTCCTGCTGTGGCGAAGCGGATCCGCAAGCCAAATCCACTCTCCTCTTCTCAATCACAGTGTGCAAAATTCCGCGGATATGATTACTCCCGACTCTTGCTTTCCGGTACAGAGTCCCTGGAAAATCCAGAGGAATCTGCATCATTCCGTTCAACAGGTCAATAAAATTGCGATACAAATCAGATTGCTGAGGCCCTTCTTCCATGCTGAGGAAAAGAGAACAAGCCACAGCAAACAAGGAACGCTTTGAGAGAGGAAACGCCTTGATTTGGCTTTCCCCAAGCCAGAAACGTTTTAATTGATCACTGATAATGGAGTCCACTCTGCCCACGAATGTTTGCAGAGCTTCCGGCTTTAAGAAAGTATGCAGCAGCTTTCTCAGCTCTTTTGCTTCGTCCCCAACTTTGCTGATTAAAGAATTTCCAAACAACCTGGCAAGAGAAGACGGCCAAGTGCTTTGAACAAGCTTGTTTTCGTTGGAGAAGAGAAAGCGATTTCCCACAGGACTGTAAAAGATAGCCGTAGGGGATCCGAGCAAGTGGGTCTTAAAGATATCTCCTCCGTAGAACTTAATTTTCTTCTCATAAAATTCTTGAAGTGCGTTGGCCCTTTGGGAGGCTAGAAATTGTAGAGTCTCGCCCAGTAGCGGCCAGCCAAAGCTGCCCGGGGGAAGATTAGAGATTGAACTAGTGGTTGAAGAGGGGTTTCTGAGGAGGATGAGCAGAAAGATCACGAATCCTATGGCTATAGCTACCGCGATCATATCCATTGTTCTCTGTTACCAGAGAGACAGAGAGATTAATTTCTGGAATAATGTTGCACACCATTATATCAAAGATAATGGTTCTGTGGAGGAACTGTTTGCGATAAGAGTCTACGTTCTAGAAACAATTGCGTGGCGCGTACTCGATCTCAATTCAACTTGGAAGTTACTAGCAATAGAGATATGTTGTATAATGTTACATATTTATTAAAGACGAGTGGTATAAAATGTTTATGATTAAAATTACATGAAATCACATTCAATATATATATATTTTGTAAGTATCGCGTAGTCTTCTTATAAACTACAGTGCGTTTAGTAATTTTTTATTTTTTATTAATAATTAGTTTTTCTAATATTTGTTATTGGGTTTGAGGATTATCTCACAATAGGGAGTCTCAAACTTGAGACATTAGTTTTTTCACTTTGGAGGGAGTTAAAAAATAGGAACACCTTCAAACAAAGATTATTACTTTGAGCAAAGGTTTCTTCGTTGAACAACTTTCTGCCAAACACCCTCAAACGGAAACGACCTTCATTTGAAGGTATTATTTTATTGATTTTGAAACAATAAAATAACACCCTTTAAATGAAGGTTAAAAAAAATCAAAACTAAAATGACTGAAGGCTTTTACATTTTAAAGGCTTGAAAGTTCTATATGCGTAAAGAAATAACCATTACTTTCATAGGGTGTACAACAGGGCTGTAAGCATACATTGTCCTCCATTGCATCACATGGCTTCGAACAGAAGTGTAGGTGTTGTCCACACTTCTATATTTTAATACTTTATTAGGTATTTTTGAATATTAGATGCAATTTTTTATTAGTATTTTGAAATTTTGTTTACAAGAATTTTCTAACTCTTTAAAATATGAATTGGAAACCCTAAAACATTCTTTTAACTCTCAAATGTTGAATTGAAACCATAAATAACTATTTTGAAACCCTAAACAATTGTCTTTTAACCCTAAAATATCAAATTAAAACCTTAAACAACTATTTTGAAACCCTAAAATATTCAATTGAAACCTTAAACATCTATCTTTTAACCCTAAAATTTCACATTAAAACCCTAAACAACTATTTTGAAACCTTAAAATATTCAATTGAAACCCTAAATAGCTATCTTTTAACCCTAAAATATAAAATCGAAACCCTAAACAACTAATTTGAAACCATGTAGCTATTCTTATCCTAAAATGTCAAATTAAAACCTTAAAAAACTATTTAATATCCCTAAAATATAAAATTGAAACCCAAAATAGTTGTTTTTAACCCAAAAATGTTAAATTGAAACCCTAAAACACTATTTTGAAACCCTGTATAGCTATTTTTAACCATATATAGCTATTTTTCAGCCCTAAAATATCAAATTAAAACTCTATACAACTAGTTTTTAACCCTAAAATGTCAAATTGAAACCCTATACAACTGACCCTAAAATGTTTACTTGAAACCCTAGTTTCTAGATTATAAACCCTATTTTTTTATAATCTAGAAACTAGAGTTTCAAATAGACATATTTAGGATTTATAATAGTTTTTTAGGGTTTGAATTTGATATTTTAAGGCTCAAAAATAGATTTTATTGTAAACAAATTTTTATAATATCAATCAAAAGCCACATCTAGTATTGGAAAATACCTAGTTTGAAATCAATATTTTAGGGTTTAAAATTAAGAAACAAGGGTTTTAAATAGACATTTTAAGGTTTATAATAGTTTTTTAGGGTTTTAATTTGGCATTTTATGGTTTACAATCTTGAAACTAGGGTTTCAAATAGACATTCCTAAATTATAAATTAGGTTTTTTTAATTAGGGGTTATATTTACCCCTACCCATATGTTGAACAACATGAGTATTATTAGGGAACTTATGAGGATTATCCCCTTCATGCATCTCAATATCCAAAATTTAGTAGTAATTCTTAGAACCTCTTAAGTGGATAAACCTTGCTAAGATCCTTCCTTGTTTTTCTAGAGATGTCAAAATTCAAAATCATGCCTTTAAAAAAGTAAAAATTAGAAGTATGCATGTAATTTCTTCAAATAATCCTTGGTGACGAGCCTTTAAATATTCCTAGTTGCATTGGGTTATACCCTTATTCACCTAGTCCAATATTTGGTGATGACCCCATGTGTCTTCTTTGCTACTTGGAGCTAGATCATAGAGAAATATGTCAAAAAAGTGAAATGAAAGAATTCAAGCTAAAGAGATAAAATAAAAAGCTATATTAAAATGATTTGAAGGGCTATCAAATCCAAAAGAAGAAAAAAACATTTTTCAAGCTTGAGGTCTCCCAATTATTCCCTCTAGTTATCTACTCCTAATCCCCATTGTTATGTCCACTATGAATCATTCTATTTTTATCCTTATGCTAAGACACCCTACATCCCAGTCTATTATTTCCCTTGACTTGAGAAGCACACCAAATAAAATATCATGTCTCCCTTCATCAATTAATTTCCTAATGCCCATATGATTGAATTCCTTCAATAAAACCTTAAAATCTAAATAAAACTATGCTTTCACAATAATTGTATTATCCTTGGAGAAATTTTAATGTTTCATCCTTGAATGGCCCCTTTGGGGCAATGACTAGAAACTTCTCCTTGAGCTTCATCATCACTTATCTACTAATTATTGTGTTTTTCCATCATCTATATATCATATTCAATCTCACTGTACCATACATTGCAATCCATCATCCAATCAAACTAAAGCCTCAAGCCTCATTATAAAATCATCTCAATCCTTCTCCCTAGTTTATCACTATTTTCCTTCATGGTCCCTTACCATTTATTTATAATATCTTTCAACCATTCTTGGGGGCAAGTATTATGATATTCTCCTAGTCATTATTTTATCATGGAATGAATTAAGGGAATAATTTTTAGCTTCCCTTGTGATCCTCGTTTGTTAACTTGCATCTGTCCCATTTTTAACTTTTGTTGCTATTTAGAGCTTCCCACTTGATCATGTTGCCTAATTATCTATTATCAAACTTCTATTAGTATTTCATAATCACAATTCCCATATGTTTTTATGTACTAAATATCCATTGGTTCTTTCTTTAAAAAATAGTGGGTTAAAAGTTTCAAACAATATGTCATTTATCCAAGTCATACATGTACATAAATACACATATATACATACATACAAAAATATATATATACATACTTATATATATACAAATATACATGCAGTATATGTATGCACATGTGTGTGTGTATATATATCTTATTAGGGTTTCAAAATAGACTTTGTTTAGGATTTCAACTTGATACTTCAAGGTTAAAAAATAGACATTACATGTATACATGTATGTATGAATGTACATACATACATACATATATTTTAGGGTTAAAAAATAGTTCTTTAGGGTTTCAATCGAACATTTTTTAAGGCTTCAAAGTAGTTGTTTAAAGGGGACATTAATTTGACATTTTAGGGTTCAAAATAGACATTTACAATGATGCTTAAGAACATGTGTATCCAGACATTTACAATTTATACTTATGGACATTTATAGACATGTATACGAACATTTATATTTATTATATATGTATGTATATCCATATGTATATATGCAAACATATATTTTCTCTTATATGTGGTGAAGGTATGCATTTTATGTTTAAAAAATAGCTATTTCTAGGGCTTACACCATTACCTTTAGGGTTGGAAAAGCCAGACATTGCATATATATATGGACGCCAGGTAAAAGTATTTACGTATTACAGTTACATTTGAGATTTATGTTTATGTTTCTATGTGCATAAAAGGTTTAGATTATATTTTGATATGTGTATTACGGGATTGGTTGTTGAGTTATATGAACAACATTTTCTTTATTCAGTAGTAATGTGGTTACGTGTATAAGTACATACATATACATATATGCAATTTATATTTTTGAACCCTAAATTGTCAAATTGAAACATTAAATAATTATTTTGAATGTGTAGCAAAAATTAGGATAATTCACTTTTCAGACATAGAAATAGGGAGATCACTAGATTGGATTTAATTTTATATGACCCACAAGCTGCTGGGGTTTATAGATCAAATTGTAAGAAGATATTGGATATTTTAGTTCGCATTAGATGTTCATTAGGGTGTGTTAATGTATAATCTAGTGATATTTTAGTAGCTAGTCTCACCTATACACAAGGAGTACTTTATAGTGATGTTTCATTGAGCACAGTCCAATAAAATGTGACAAAATAAATTATCAGAAGGGATTTATTTCCTCAGTATGCTCTGAAAACCAGTGTTAAGGAATATGAAGTGACCAAATGAGTATTCCCTCATATGACACCATCGATTTACCCTAGATTTCTAGTTGCCCATGCTTGTTATTCTTATAATAATCAAATTCCATTATATTTTGTACAATTGTATGATGAGTTTCATTTAGGGCTTAACATCAACTATTTATATTTTCCTCCATGATTGGGTTAGGCGTATGATATGGTATGTTATAGGGATGTATATCATCATGTAAATTGACAACTTCCTACTTATAGGAGCTTGGAACTAGTAAAGGGATGCATGTTATCTCTCTATCCCTTAGTAATACTGGTGATCATGTGGTCATTTCTTTCAAAAGGGGAGCAATTGATAGTATTGCTAAGATTTTTGTGCAGACTTAGATGATATCTATAATCATATGGGATAGTACTTGATGATGCAGCCACACAAGTCATATTCTCACCTAGATCCCTATCATGTCACATGTATCTCATCTCCAAAGGATCTCGACCATATTATAGGTGATGGTCATATTCCAATTCCAACATGTTTTTTTTAGGACTTGATGAGGGCATATCAAGTGATAGATCGTCATAATTGGGGATCCCTTTGTTAGATTTTAGTTTATATATGTGGGTTGAATTCTTGTAAATTCATAGAGCACTCTCTCCCCCCTCTCTCCCCCCCTCTCTCTCTATATATATATATATATATCATGTGTGTGTGTGTTTATATAATAAGTATTTCATTTTTTAAGGGCTCTATACATCTATAAGAGAAGGATTCTCAGGTCAAGGGTCACTTGACTAGTAGTTGGCATTTGTATGGACATTTATGTGTATGGAAATTTATTTATATATGTACATGGAAATTTATATTTGAAATGTGTGTGGATATTTATATTTTGCATACATGTGTATGGACATTTTTGGACATGTATATGGACATATATATTTGACATGTGTCTATGGACATGTGTAGGGAAATTTATATTTATGTTTATAGAAATTTAAGGACATGTATATGAACATTTATATTTGAAATGTGTATGGACATTATACTTATGTTTTCACCTAAGATCATATTTGGGTTTCATAATTTATTCTTTTAATTAACTTAAATTTTTGGTATATATCTAGATTTTTGGTTATTATCCATCATCCTTAAAATCCTATGAGGAAATATGTTTATGTACATAGATTCACTAAAAGCTTAATGGATTTCTTATCTTCATTTGAAGAAATTAAATTTGAATATAGAAATAAAAGTAAGCCCAAGGTCTTATTTGTTTCCCATCATTTATGACCATTCAAATAATATTAGTTTGGATTATGTGATTGCTCACTTTTCATTTATTAATATTTTAATTCAGTGTTATATTATCTTTAACATTTGAAAATAAATAGGTAATATTTTTTTATTTCTAATCACAAGCCGACAATGATTGTACATTTAAATTTTTGTGTAAATGTCTCTTATAATCTCTTTTAATAATTATTATATTAAGTTTTTATGGGTTTTTTTCTATAGAACTATTGATATAAGGAATATTGAATCATCTAGATATTAGTTTTAAAATTGATTCAATCCCAAGCACTATTTTCTAAAATAATCAACTAAAATAATCAAGAACAAGAACCATCTTTGGGAGGAATCAAGAATAAGCACCATATTTGAGAGGAATCAAGTACACATAAAATTTTAAAATATAATCTTCAAGGAAAATTTGTAAAAATTATATTCAAGAACACACAACATTTTCAAAAGGAGTCTTCATGAACAATCATTATTTTTAAAGGATTTCATGCATTATTTTATAAGGGGCTTTCAATCACCATTTAGAATAGTGATATCAAGTACACATAACATTTTAAAATATAATATTCAAAGAAAAATTGTAAAAAGTCTATTCAAGAACACACAACATTTTCAAAAGGAGTCTTCATGAACAATCATTATTTTTAAAGGATTTCATGCATTATTTTTATAAGGGGCTTTCAACCACCATTTAGAATAGTGATATTCAAAAAAGGGTCTAGATTTATTTATATGTCTTGTTAATTTTATCAATAGAATTTGATAATTATGGGATCAAATAGACATCAACTAAAAATGAAGGTGTTGATACTCAAAAATGGAAGCACAGTGAGAAGAGGAAAAATAATAAAGATATAGAAGAGAGAAGATCTAATAGATGTAGAATGTTGAAGCATCTAATTTGGTGATTGAAAAAGAGGAAAATATTAAAGAGGATAAATTTAAAAAATTTAAAATGGATGAGGTGAATGTGGAAGAGAAAAATATGGAAATGTTGATTAAAAACGAGTCAAGGTAACTCTTCACATATAGTTTATGAGGATATTATTACTAGTGTGTTAAAGGAATATGAATATATTAATTTTTAAATAAATTTTACTTAAAACAAAAAATATTTTCATAACATAAAGAATGTTTTAAACATGAATGTACAAAACACTAGACATGTACACCATAATTTAAAAATTCATGTAGAAATTATAGATGTAAAAACTATTGACATTGAAACCTCATATAGAAGGAGTGAAAATGAAAATATTTTTATTAAAATTGAATGAAATGTATTAAACAATCTTTGTGGTAAAAAAAATTGAAAAACATTTCAAAATCATACAAAAAAATTATATAAACAATCTTTTTAAAAAATCTAGCATTTAATTGTCAACTAGTAATGTAATTAATTAGAATGTAAAAAATGTGAAGAGTAATGAAAAATTCTAGGCATATTCTTAAAAACTAGAAAACATGATGAATTAGTTTTTAAAAAAAACTCCAAAATTTTTGATGTTAATGTTATTGAAAACTTGACTCAATCCAGAGATGGTAATGCAACATGACTAGCAATAACGATTACTTTAGTTAATAATCATATTTTTTAAAGAATGATAAATAAAACAAGTGAATTTTTACATGTACATAGATGACTATGTATTGAAGATGGTTTGATTAATCAAAGTTGGGAAATTTTAGAGTCTAACATAAAATTGAATAATGAAACTAGAAGTTTAATTGAAGAAATTTGGCATGATAATAAAGGGTGTTGTCTAATACTAGAGATATTCTGAAATTAAAATTGGGATAAAAATATCATGATCCTAATCCAAAACATTCATTAGGGATATGACCCAAACAAATAAGTCAAAGGTCATTTGATAAATTTAAACCTTATTAGTCAAAATTAATAAATAATGAATCACTTGCTACAAAACTCATAAAATTTTATTATTATTATAATTTTTTTAATATATGATCCATTATAATTTTCTTAATAGGAATGTTGTCAATATGCCACCTACAACTAGGGAGTTTATAACAATTTTATTTCCTAAAAAATTGATGGGAAATTTTTTTAACTCAAAAGCTTAAATTTCTAGATATGGTACCTTTCATTCTTAGGAGAATGCATGCATAAAGGTAGTTCACATAATTTTGGATATCAGGATGTGGATGTGACAACTTGTTCAAGAGTGATCAATATATTTGAAGGATGAAAATTTTGGAAAGTGTTGTGAGCTAGTGATAGAGAAATTTAGTGCACATGCATTCATTATAGAACTCAATGATGATATTGTCTACAAGAGTGTGAAACACTCTCAATCTGCTCAATGGATTTGATGAATAATTTCGCGTATGTAGAAATACATTTCTAGTGGGAATATATTTCCATTAGATGAATTTGTAGAAAATTATTATCTTTCTTCATAAGAGGAATTTTAGTCTCAATAAATTATAATAATTTGATATAAATAGCCATTATTTTTCATATTATATATAGATATGTAGTTGATAGTATAGAAGATGATTGGAATTTTCAAGGAGTATCAAGTTTCTATTTGAGTGATAACTAGTGATATCCATAAGAGTTTGTAAATTATTTTTTAGTGTATTTTAAGAAAATTTAAAGGAAAAAGACACCTAGATGATACAAAATCTCATATGGTTAGACAGTTATATATGATAGTTCTAAAATTCTTATTTTTTTATTGAATATGTATGGACCGTAAAGAAAAAAAATTCTCAACACATGTAGAGTTTCTTTGAAGTTGGCATGGTAAAGGAGAGCACAATGGAGCTAGAGTATGTGTGAAAAGAGCTCTAGAGAAACTACATTTTGGATGTAGTGAGATTTAAAGATGCACATACATTTTTTGATTGGTGTAATGCAAAATTATTTATAAAATTTCACAAAAAATTAATTATTTGATATTTATTTTGGTTGATTGAAGAACAAAATATTCTACCACAACATGCTTGTGATTCAAAAAAGTGTTTAGAAAAATGCCATTCATTTAGAAATTTAAATGCAATCACATGGGCCATGTAGAAAGGGATATTTCCTATTTTTAATTTTTTTCTATTGGAGGTGAGTGGGAAATATGTAAAATTATAGAATGGTTTGACAACATATACCCATAACGGCTCTAGGAAAATTCACCACCAACAATTCATCGTTGCGAAAAATTCATCACATTAAAATTTTGAGATTAATCTTTTCTGGCGGTGAATTGTTGGAGGTGAATTTTCCTTGAGGTGAATTTGTCATGGCGTTGAATTTTCCCACAATGAATTGTTGGCGGTGAATTTTTCGACGGTGAATTACTGGCGGTGAATTTTCCTGATGCCACCCATAACATATATACAAAACTTGACTGACATGAGACAAATTTTGAAGAGGATAACCAATTTTTGGTATAAGATGACTATTATCATGTTCCAAACCTTGTATAATAAGATGCATTAACAATTTTTATGATTGGTGTTGGTACTTGGTTATGAAAATATTTGATAAAGAAGAATGGTTTTCTTGCATTTGAATATTATATAACACACAAGAGAATTATGCACTACTCACATTTGGTTGTGTAAATAAATATACAATTAGTGAGATATCAAGGAAACCTATTACAAAAGAGTTATGAATGATTTTTGTGGAATATCATGATGCACTCATAGATATGTTACAAAAAAGAGAGGATGAAAATGATCTAAGGGAGTAATCTTTAAATAATTTTTAAGTATGTAGAATCAAACTCTTATTATTTATTTTCAAGTAAGTTATCTACTTTCCTTTATTTTCATTTGTCACCACTAACATGTATCTCAATGTCTAGCATAAGAGATATTTAAAATTATAATATATACTAGTATAAATTTCAATTGAAAATCACTTTAATAGTTAATTAAATTTAGTTTAATAACTATAGGATTAAGTAAATAGTTAATTGGTTTATTATCACACCCTTTGTAAATTAGTAAGTAATTTTATTTCCACTTAATTAATCTCCTTTATTTCTTCTTAATCCATCCCCTAACTACATTTTTTAAATTAGGTAATCTATTTAGTTTAATAAATTTATTTTTTTATCTTAATAACTCTAAAATTTAGTGTAGTAAGTTCAAGTTTAAAAGTAAATATTTTAATTGATTTAGTAGATCATACTTTTAAAAATTAGTAGGTAATTACATGCCCTTTTAATCTATCCCCTAACTATGTTCCATAAATTAGGTAATAAATTTAGTTTAATAACTTCAAATTTTAGTTTAGTAAGTCTAGGATTACTATTTCTCCCATTTGGTTTCAAGTCTTATCGTTTCAAAGCTCTAGCTTGAGCTTGGGCCCTTCTCATCTCTTTTGAAGATTCAATTTTGTAGTTGACTCATCCTATATCTCCTAATTTAAACCTCTATGGTAATTTTATTTGCCTCATATTATATGGGATTTGTGTGTTGAAGGGAATTCTAATATTTTCAAGGATAAAAAAGGTATTGTTATATAGGTTGATTCTAAGGCATGCATGTTCATTATTTGGAACTTATAAAAAATTAGGAAGGTTTGATCTATCTTTTGTATTCTCCTAAGGAAAAAAATATATATTGAAAAAAACTATATTGGGGTTAGAAAATTAAAATTGGCAAAATTCCTTAGATGAAGAAAGTATTACTAAGTTTTATGGGTTTCCCTCTTTTGGTTGAAATTTTGATTATTATTATAATGGAAATCCAATTTCAATATGAGGAGGAGTTATCCATATTGATAGGGTACTATGAGCTTTTTCTCTAAATATTGGTATTCAAAAAAGTCATTATGTGGAGGCTGTTGTTGCATTTTGGGGTCTAAAGCTAGCCTTAAATGTGGGGTGTCAATTTGCTAAGTATTTGGAATGAATCAATAAATATCATTAAATATTTTACTAAGGATAATTATAATTTTTGGACCATTAGGAATATTATTCTAGATGATATTTCATTGATTGACTCTTTTTTGGAGGACCAAATTTTCCACACTTTGAGGAAAGGCAACGTTGTTTCTATTTTTTATCAATTGAGGTGTTATGCATGATGAACACTCAAATGGAGAAAAATGGAATATCTTCTAGATGATTTACAAGCTATGATTTCAAATAAATTTGTATAAGGACTCTCATGACGATGGGATGGTTAAAACATTTTCCTTGGGTTTGGTTTTGCAAAAGGAATTATTTAATTAGAGTTGGGAACTTTCTAGGGGCTTCATGAAGGTTACTATGATATTATTCTTAGATTATCTTTCTACAACCCCAATAATAATCTAACTCAACTATTATCTTCTTTAGTTGTTTTTATATTGAATGTTTCATTATGTTCCATAAGGGAGATAAGAATGGCATTGAACTAGTGTCTTAAAATTTTGTAATGTAGGATTTTACTATTTGACACATTTTAAGAAGGGGGTTTCACTACCTATATAGAGAATCTAAAATATTATAATGATATCCTTTATGGCATAGATATTATTAGGTAGGGATATGGCATGATATCAATGAGTTTCTATCTCAATTCCTTGAGTAACAAAGGGTGAAGGTAGAACCCTAATATCTTGCAAAGTTCTTATAAAACTGCATGAAGTTCTAGTGTTGAAATGGAACATGATATCATTGGATTTTATTATTACTTTACCTCTATTTTCTCATAATCATGATTCTATCATGGTGATAATGTACAAGTTGACCAATTATTCCCATTTCTCTCTCATGAGAACCTCTTATAATGCTAAGCCAGTGGCATATACATTCATGAGGGATATTATTCAATTGCATGGGTTGTCTCTAAATATCATCACAAATCATGATCCAATGTTCTTACTCATGTTTTCAATATTTTTTTAGTAGTCATTAGGTACTTATCTCAATTTTAGTACAACCCATCTCCTAAAGATATATCAATGAGACTAAGAGGGTGTATCAAAAGTTAGAGGACATGCTTTACATGTATTTTATGGATCAAAAATATAAGGGGGGTGAATCTTAGTATTTTTTCAATTGTTCCCATAACAATGGGCATCATAGTTCTTTGGGTGTGGCCTTGTATCAATATTTGTATGGTCATCCTTGTTTTTGATAATATAAGATACATTTATAGGGTGTAGTACCCTTACACAAAAAATACCTATAGGCTAGAGTTCAGAAGTTTATAGCATCAAAATAAAAACCAAAAACAATAGATAGATATTACATTTTGGTACAACACATAAACAATGTAACCCAAAAAATCCCAAGGAGTAGACAAGAACCACACCATTACCTAGCTAAGTTCTCTCATTCCTCCATGAGAAATTTAAAAACATCACTACTAGTCTGACTAGAACTAGGGACAAACTCAGTTGCATTCTTCTTTACTTCCTCTTTCAGCACAGTAGAGAGAGTAGTTTCCGAGTGGTGGATAACTTTTATGGTGAATTAGGTCAGCTTGTTGAGATTCCTCTTCAGGGTGTAGACACGGGCTTGCAGGGCTTTGCAGTCTTCTTCCTTACCAATATCTGATAGATTGGTCTCCTCTTTTTGAACTTGATGATTGGAGGAGTTTGGAGTGGACTCCTCCAAGATCATCTTGTTAAGTTTTAGAAAGTGACTTGACCCCTCCACATAATCCTTAGCTTCCTCCATGGTTTCATGCTTGTTGTCCACATGCTCAATGTCCTATTTAGAACTTTGTAAATTTCATTAACATGCACCTTAGGTTTTTGTTTTTCTAGTTGATTAGACCTCCTAATGTTGGCCAGTTCCACACTAGTCTCAACATCCATGGCTGCCAAATTTCCCTCCTCCCTAGAATCTTTGGTTTTATTGTCACCCTCCCCAGTCTCATAGAGGGTTCTTCCACATAGAATGTTATGCCCTTTTTCTTTTTTTGTTTAGATTTTGCCTTGCCAGCTTGTTTCCCCACCTTCTTGGTATGAGTATTTTTCAATTCACATAGCCCAACAAAAGCATTATTTTGACCTAGGGAAACCCTTTTTCTTTTTGGTAGGTTGTTTGGGTTTAGTGTCCATGGAGGGTTGGATGGTAGGGAGACTAAGTTTCAACTTTAACTAGAAATAACAACAGGGGGTTTCAAGGGAGAAGCTTAAAAGGGTTTAGGCTCCTCAAGCCTAGTAGCAAAGACAGGTTTTGGGGTGCATAAGGCAAAATAAAAGTGGTACAGACAAAGAATGAGCCCATGGTGAAGGGTTAGGTGGTTTATCTGGATTTTTGGCACAAGGTCAAGAGTTTCTTTAACAAAAATTTCAAAACATGATAATATGAAGAAGGGCCAACTAATGAGGAGTCAATGACAAAAATGATTTAAGGAGAGGCCCATATGATAAAAGAAATAACATTTGTAATGGCCTTCCAAAGTAATATACTTCATTATAACTAGAAAAACTTGATCCAAAGGTACCAAGAGCTAACTCCTATTGTAGCCAACATGGAGCTTTGAGGGAAATTCGTTCTCCTTGAAAAAATGTTGTATACTATCCATATCCTAAACCTTGGTGTGTTTTTTGAGTTTATGATTGGTGCAAGAAAGCCCAGTGGCTTTGGCTATCACCTCTTTAATCACTTCAAGCATAATTTTTCCCATGATCACTCTACGATCACATGAGCTATTGGAAAATTGAGCAGAGAGGTTTTTGTCATAACCTTTTAGGCTCTCCATCAAAGGAACTAAGCCCCCTTCAACAAATATGTGCCAATCCAAGGCATCACGTCGAAACTCCTCGTAGGAGCTAGGCTCAGTCCTGAATTAATCACCACCTATTTTCAAACATAGAGAAGATTGAAAGTGAGGGGGAGTGTGAAATTTGGCTATTTTATCAAACCGTAGAAGGGAGAAACAACAAGAAATATTTTCCCAAGATAAATAGTCACAATAGATATTTTTACCACACCTAATTAAGAATATAGGACCTTCCCATGTACCGATAGTCTTTTCCAATAGGCCTGGGTTGGCAGAGCTAGACTAGAGAGTTTTAGGGTACATCGAGGTTGGGGAATTAGCCATTATGAACACAAAGGTCATTATTTTTGTGTCATTATTTAACAATAGTTTGAAAGGGTGAAATATCAAATCAACAACTCGCCAATTCCAACTTATCAAAAAAAATTAATTAGATGGAATGAAGTCTCATACAAATGAAGAGTTTCCTTATTGATCCAAGCATAAGCCTAGCTAGGTAGAAGGTACAATTCAAATCGCATCCCAATCATCCATAAGCTCCTATCCAAATCATCATTATTATTCCACCATGACTTACTGAGATTGTTGGTAAGGGGTATATAAATCTATCCATAGTAGGAGATGTCAACATTCAACATTAGTGATAAAAAAATTTATCATCAAGGATCAATCCTGGCGCATTCAAGGGAAAAGCCTCAATATTTCTCTAGCATCTTCAAGAGCTCCAAGTAGACCCAATAT
>VDFB02060362.1:0-13685 GCA_007258455.2 Sequoia sempervirens | reverse complement strand
AATTTTTTTTTATTTGGGCTAATTTTTCGTGCTCTACGTGGTGGTGTAATTGGTTTCTGGTTTTGATGCTTGGATTTTTCAAAAAAAACAATTTGTCACAGGTGTTGCTGAGTTGTCACCATTTTTGCAACTTCCAAGGCTCCGTTCAGGATCATACGAACTCCTTTTCAGGTGTCATTTTTTTTGAAAGTGCATAATTTTTTCTGAACTTCACATTGGTGCTATCAATTTGTAGTGATTGTGATCAGAAATTGTACTTTCAGCACTTGGTCATTTTTAGCCTATTTTGGCATTTGTAAAGTTAAGATCTCAGTTTGATCTTTTGTATTAGTCATTTGAGTCGGTTGTAGCCTACTTAAGGCTGTTGTAAAACATTTAAAATCAGAAGTCCACTTTGCTTGGCTTGCAAGTGGCCATTGTACACGCACTAAGTATAAAGTGCCAAATCATTTTTTATGGGGGGAGTTCTTTGATTGAGTGAATTTGGGGGGGGTTTGTCTTGTGTGATTGTGTCTCTCTCTCTATCTTGTTCTCTTTTATTTTGCTGCTATGGGTTCTCCTAAGTTTCCTTTGTTAACTCCACATAACTATGCTTCTTGGAAAATTGATGCTTGGAGTAAGTTAATGGAAAAAGGATTAACTCATTATATTGATGGAACTGTTGTTGCACCATCTGATCCTAAAGCTGATCCGATTGCTCATATGGATTGGCTCACTAAAAATACTATGGCTCTTGGAACTTTAACGAAATATGTATCAAAAGATCTAATCTTTCAAATTGAGAAGTGTAAAACAATCAAAGAGGCTTGGGAAAAGTTTGGTCAATTGTATGGCCAAGTTGATGAGATTAGAGGTTATCAGCTTGACAATGATCTCACAATGTTAGATCCCAAGAATTTTGATACAATCCAAGACTATGTCACTAAGGCAAATGAGCTAAGAGCATAGCTTAAAGATTGTGGCATTGACAAGAAGGATTCACAGTTGGTCTACAATTTGTTGGGAAAGCTTCCATCAGAATATGCAGCATTTGTTTTTAGCTTCCAAACCCATCGCTTGGCAAGGGGTAGTTCTTTCACTATGCCATCATTTGATGCATTCACAGAAATGTTGATGCTAGAACAAGCAAAGTTGATAAGCATGGGGGTTCTCAAATCTTCAAAGTCCAAAGCTTTGGTGGCTAATCAAGGGAATCAAGGGAATCAAGGAAAGGGTTCCAATAAGAAGTAGAAGCAGTCTAAGCCAAAGAAACAACAAGATAAAGCACAATCATCCTCTCCACAACAAGGGAATTCTTCATCTTCTCCCAAGAAGGGAAATTCAAGCAAGAAGGAGAGACCAACTTGTTCATATTGCAAGAGAGTTGGTCATGATGAGCATCATTGCCACACTAAGCAAATTGATGAGTTGACAAACATCATCAAGAAGAACAACATCAATTTGCCATCCGCCTACAAGAAGAAGGATTCATCTCCTTCGACTTCCTCACAATCAAAAGGAAAAGGGCAAGCATTTGTGGCTACTTCAAGTTCTTCACAACAATGGATACTTGACTCGGGTGCCACTCATCACATGGGTTCTACAAGGGAGCAATTTTCTTCTTTGGAGCCATCTAAGATACCTCACATCTTCATAGGAGATGATACTCAAGTGGAAGTTGAAGGCAAAGGTTCAATTGTCATGGATAATGGAACATTTGAGAATGTTCTCTATGTTCCTAACTTGAGCGCCAATCTTCTTTCAATCTACCAAATCACTCACTTTGGAGATGGCAAGAAAGTTGAGTTTCTACCAGATTCAGTTGTGGTCAAAGAACTTAAGGATGATGCCTTGGTTGCAGTGGGACAAGCCAATCACAACACATGGCTTTATTCATTCTCCCACTTTGTGCCTAAGTCTCCTTCTACAGCCTTGCTCACTCATTCAAATTCAAAAAGTAAGCTATGGCATGAGCGGTTTGGACATCTCAAATACCGCTATCTTCAGCAACTTAGCTCCAAGGATATGGTTACAGGGCTCCCTCAAATCAGCTTTTCTAAAGGTGTATGTTCAGGTTGTTCCTTGGGTAAGCATCGAGAAGAGAAGTTTGACAAAGGGAAGTCTTGGAGAGCTTTGGAAGTTCTTCAATTGGTTCACAGTGATGTAGCAGATCCATTTCCAGTGCCATCATTTAGCAAGGCCTACTATGTCCTCACCTTCATTGATGACTACTCCCGCTTCACATGGGTTTATTTTCTTGTTCACAAGAGTGAAGTGTTCGACAGATTTCTAGCCTTCAAGGCTCATGTTGAGAAGCAATCAGGGAAGCAAGTCAAGATTCTTCGCACAGACAATGGAAGGGAATATGTGAACAATAGACTTGAGGAATTTTGTACTCTTGAGGGGATTGATCTTCAGCATTCAGTTGCATACACTCCACAGTAGAATGGTGTTGTTGAAAGGAAGAATAGGACCCTTAAGGAGATGGCTAGCTGCATGATTCATGCTCGTTCTCTTGGTCCTCAATTTTGGGCAGAAGCTATCAGTTGTGCCACACACATCCAAAATCGGGTTCCCCATAAGGCTTTGAAGGGTATGACTCCTTTTGAGGCTTGGTGTGGTAGAAAACCAGTTGTCAGACACTTCAAATTTTTTGGTTGTCCAGCTTGGGCACGCATTCCTCCAAAGAAGCGCAAGGCATTGGAACCTCGAAGTAGGCCTTGCATCTTTGTTGGATATCCTGAAGGTGTTAAGGCATATAGACTTTTGGATCCAAAGACACATGAAGACACATGAGCTCTTCATTGAGAGGAGTGCTCACTTTGAGGAAAGCTCTCCTAGCTTGGCCTCTAATCCTCCTCTTCTTCCTCCATAGTGGAAAGTGATGATAGTGACTCAGATGATGATTCTCCCTCAACTCTGACTCGCAGGATCACACCTTCGCAAGGTCCACTTGCAGTTGAGGAGCCTTGTCCTTCATCTCCTACTAGACCTCATTGGGCTCGACAGACTCTTGAGTCAGCAGGTTCTCTTGTTGGGGATCCTTTAGATACTCGAAGGACTCGGTCACAACATCAGGATTTTCCACGTGCTTTTATTGCTAGTGCTTCCAATCCATAGTCCTTCAAGGAAGCATCAGGAGTTCCAGAGTGGGATTCCGCAATGGAGGAAGAGTATAGTTCCTCAATGAGGAACCACACATGGGATTTAGTTCCTCTCCCTAAGGGGAGAAAGATGGTTCAATGTAAGTGGATCTATCGGACCAAGTTTGCAGTGGATGGAAGTGTGGATAAATACAAGGCTCGACTTGTGGCAAAAGGTTTCTCATAGGTTCCACGTGTTGATTATACAGAGACCTTTGCACCCATTGCTAAGATGAACTCCATTCGCTTGACACTTGCTATTGTTGCAGCTCATGGATGGGTTGTACATCAAATGGATGTGAAGAGTGCATTTCTTCATGGGGATCTTCATGAGGAGATTTACATGGAGCGGCCACAGGGATTCATACAGGATTCTTCTTTGGTTTGCAGATTGAGGAAGTCTATCTATGGCCTTAAACAGGCCCCTAGGGCTTGGTATGCCAAGATGGATTCCTTTCTTCTCGCAGCAGGATTCACCAAGTGTCATTCAGATCCGAATGTCTACATCTTGCGACAGGATGACTCTCATTTGCTACTTGTGCTCGATGTTGATGACTTGATCATTACAAGGAGTACCTCATCCATCATTGGCAGTGTCTCAAATTTGTTTTGCAGGACCGATTTGCTATGACTGACTTGGGCCTTTTGCACTATTTTCTTGGGATTGAGATCACTCAGTCAGCTTTTGGGATCTCTCTTTCTCAGCCCAAGTATGCTCTTGATCTTCTAGCTCGGTTTCACATGGTTGATTGTAAGCCTGCTCTAACTCCCTTTCTTTCAGGAGTCAAGCTTGAGGCTAAGTGTTCTACTCCACTTGTTGATGCCACATTGTATCGTCAGCTTGTTGAGAGTCCATCTACTTGACTCATACACACCTTGATATCTCCTTTGCAGTTGGCATGGTTTCACACTTTATGCAGGAACCACATGAGCTTCATTGGAAAGCAGCCAAACGCATCTTGCATTACCTACAGGGCACACATCATCATGAGATTCACTATGCAACAAGTACAAGACTTACCTTGGTGGGATATACAAATTCTGATTGGGCTGGCGATCTTGATGATCGTAAGTCCACTTTTGGCTACAACTTTCATCTTGGTTTTGGCCCCATTTGTTGGCAAAGTAAGAAGCAACATGCTATTGCTCTTTCTTCGACTGAGGTTGAGTATCGAGGGGTTGTTAATACCGCTACTGAGGCTATTTGGCTTCAGAATATTCTCACTGAGTTTGGCTTCACTATTCCACGTCCTACAGTCATTCATTGTGACAATCAAAGTGCCATCCAGATCTCAAAGAATCTGGTTCACCATCAGAGGACCAAACACATTGAGATTCATATGCACTACATTTGAGAGTTGATACAGGAGCAGGTCATTGATTTGCAGTATTGTCCTACAACACAGCAAGTTGCAGATATCTTCACAAAACCCTTCACTGAGAGTATATATCACCATTTGTGAGCTCTCTTGGGGGTGCGGGATGTTTCATCTAAGGAAGTCACTTGACCTTCTTCATTCTCTCTTTTGGGGGGGAGGGGGGGGCGCGGCTTTTTCCTCACTCGAGGTTTTGCCCTTCTCATCTTTTTGAGTGTAGTTTTTGTTTTGTTTCATCTCTCTTTTGGGGGGGAGTTTTTTCCCACATGGTTTTCTCCTTTTCTCCGCTTTATGAGAGATTGCATTGCACTTGTACATGGGTACCTAACATGGCCTAGTTGTTTGTACCCATCTTGCATTGTTTGCTTTTGTGTACATTCTCCCTAAGTTGCACTTAAGAGGGGGTGTTGGTGTAATTAAAAGTGTTGTACCTTGTCCTAGGTCATTATTACACCTTAATTAAGTTTACTTAGCGACCACATAGGAGGTAGTTGGAGAATTTCCACTTTTGGTGGACTTATCATGTTTATCACATCCACTTTTCGTGGACACATCATGTGATTACCTCTCCACCTTTTGTGGGTGATCCACCATTTGTGGTGATTATCACATTATCACTTTTCCACTTTAGGTGGAGTGATAGCTTTTCATAGTTGTCTCAAGTCATAAGATTACGACACTTGTCATAATATTATGCCCTTCTATGTACTCACCTTGGCTATATAACCAAGGGGTCTCCTATGTACTTTTGTACATTACATTCTATTTGTATCATTGGCAGAATACAGTTTATTCTTGTCATATTGTTTTATCTCTCTTATGCTTGTGCTTTCTATTAGGCCTCTAGATCTTGGGTGGCTACCTTCATAGCCAATTCTTACACTCGGAAAAAAAGATGGTAATCGGTGTCAAGGTAGAAGATAGGCTTGATGGGGCTTCAAACTTCAACTCTTGGAAGTTTAGGGTACTCATTACCTTAGAAGAGAATGATCTTCTAGAATTCGTAGAAGTTGACATGCCTGAGCCATCAGAAGACTCAAAGAAAATCCAGTGGAAGAAAAATGGTACGGAGGCTAGAAAGATCATGATAGACTCCATGAAGGACCACCTAGTACTGATCATCTCGAAGATGAAGATAGCTAAAGAAATGTTTGATGTACTAAAAGGACTGTATGAGATCAACAATACCAACAGAGCCCTTGCTCTGAGACAACTCCATATAAAAATGGCTAGAGGGGAGTCAGTTATTTCATTCTTTATGAAGATCTCTGATCTGAGAGATCAGTTGAGCACTATTGGGGATACAATTGCAGATAGAGATCTTGTTATATTGGCTCTAAATGGTCTTCCCTAGTCTTGGGAACCTTTCATTCAGAGCATCAGTGGTAGATCCAAGTTGCCCAATTTTGATCGCCTACGGGCTGACTGTATTCAGGAAGAAACCAGATTGGTAGCAAGAGGAAATGGGCGAAACTCCCATAATGAAGAAAGTCAAGTTCTTGCTGCACATGCTACTAGAGAAAGAGGCAAAGGAAGAGAAGGAAAAAGAGGCACCTTCAAGAGGAATAGAGACAGAAAATCAGATTCTGTTCGAGAATCGAAAAAGAAGGATCTCTCTCATATTCAGTGCTACAGGTGTGACAAGTATGGTCACTATGCGCGAGATTGTAAATTGAAGTTAAAGCAACATGTTTCTACTGTAGACATTGATGAAGAAACATCTCAGAAGGAGTCAAGACATTCAAAAGTTGATTCAAAAGGATTCCTATTCATCTCCACTCTTTCAAGTAATGTACCAACTGACAGTGATACTTGGTTGATAGATAGTGGTGCTTCATGCACATTATAGGCTACAAAGAGCATCTTTCAGACTTAGTAGAGAAAGAGTCTAATTTACAGGTTATAATTGGAGATGATGCTAGTGATGCTGTAAAGGGAGTTGGGGCCACTTCCTTCCAGCTAGATTCGGGTATCCCTCTTCATTTGAGTGATGTATTGTTCGTACTAGGGATCAAAAGGAACCTTGTCTCCATTTCAGCCTTGGAGGACAAAGGGTACAAGGTTGACTTCTCTGAAGGAAAGGTTCTTGCATGGTCTAAGAACTCTAGCATAAAAACAACTCATGTGATTGGTATTTGTCAGGAAAGCCTATACATATTATCAATTTGACCAGTTCAGGCATTATTACACGACTCTATCAGTTTGAGTGAGCTATGGCATAGGAGACTTGCTCACTTACATTTCAGAGCCCTTCCCACTATGGAGAAGGTGGTTATTGATCTTCCAAAACTTAGTTTAAAGCACAATGGCATCTGCAGAGGATGCACACTTGGTAAGAATATCAAGAGTCCCTTCCATAGCAGTGACGGTAGATCCAAGGGGATCTTAGATCTTATTCATTCAGATTTATGTGGACTGATGTCTATGGCATCACTGAGTGGATTCTAGTACTATGTAACTTTCATTGATGATTATTCCCGGAAGACTTGGATTTACTTCTTGAAATCCAAGGAATCTGAGGAAGTCCTTGATAGATTATGAGAATTCAAGGCACAAGTTGAGAACATGTCCAGGAAGAGGATTAAGGTTCTTAGATCAGATAATGGAGGGGAGTACACTTCCGGAGGATTTCGTAATTTCTACATTGAGGCAGGGATCAAGAGGGAGTTTTGTGTTCCGTACAACCCTCAACAAAATGTACAACCCTCATAATCAGAGTTTGTAGAATTTCCTATGGGTAGAACCTTCCAGAACCACAGTATATGTTCAGAACAAAAGTCCCCATCGAATATTGGGAAACATGACTCCAGAGGAGGCCTTCACAGGTGTGAAGCCTAAGGTTAGTCACTTGAGAATATTTGGCTGTCCTGTGTACATTCATGTGCCCAAGGACAAAAGAACAAAACTGGAACCTTCAGGCAGGAAGGGTATATTTGTGGGCTACAGTGAGTCTTCAAAGGCTTATAGAATATATATTCCAGGACAGAAACAGATTGAGATCAGCACGGATGTCTCCTTCAAAGAGGAGGTAGCCTTCAAAAGATCTAAAGGATATTACATGGAGATAGACAATGAGGAGCAGGAAGATCCTAAGGATATGGATTCATCTCTCGATTATACTCCTAACATTCAGAGGGAGTCCATCGAACCAGCTGAGACTATTGATCTAGTTGGTCCTATAGAACCAACTGATGGGCCTATAGATATTGTCGTAGGTTGGAAGAGGCCCCTATGGGCTCAAAAAACCATGCAGGAGGCAAACAAATATGCAGCTCCTCGAGGCACTTTTAGGGAGAGCAAGAGACCTCAGAAGTTCCCAGGTTATGTGGCATTGATGAGTCACATCATTGATTCTAATCCTTCCAGTTATGAGGAGGCATCTAACCAGCAGGTATGGAGAGATGCAATGACAGAAGAATATCAATCCATCATTAAAAATGATGTACGAGATGTTGTTCCGAGACCAAAAGGGAAGTCAGTAGTGACTTTCAAATGGCTCTACAAAATCAAGCATGCAGCTGATGGCAACATTGAGAAACACAAGGTGAGATTTGTGGCAAGAGGATTCTCTCAAAAGGAGGGAATAGATTATGAGGAGACATTTGCTCCTGTTGCTCGATACACTTCCATCAGGACGATTATTGCTATTGCCTCCACCAAGGGCTAGAAGTTACATTAAATGGATGTAAAGACTGCATTTCTAAATGGTGTGATTGAGGAAGAAGTGTATATCGAGCAACCAGACGGTTTTGTGATTCATGGGAAGGAGTCTCATGTGTGCAGATTGAAGAAGGCTTTGTACGGTCTTAAACAAGCACCTCATGCATGGTATGAAAGGATTGATAGATACTTGATGAGTTTGGGTTTCACCAAGAATGATGCAAATTCCAACCTTTATTTCAAGATTGTTGATGGTGAGGCCTTGATCTTGGTCCTTTATGTTGATGATCTATTTCTCACTGGAGCAAAGAAGCTCATTGTCCAATGTAAGAAGGAGTTAGCCTCCGAGTTTGAGATGAAGGACCTTGGCCTTATGCATTACTTCGTGGGACTGGAAGTATGGCAGAGACCTGATGAGATCTTCCTAAGTCAAGGGAAATACACTATAGATATACTGAGAAGATTTGGGATGTTGGACTGTAAGTCCATGGCTACACCGATGGAGACAAATTTGAAGAAGTTGAGTGACTCGGCTTCCGATTCAGATTTGGTAGATCCCACCATGTATAGACAATTGATCGGGTCATTGATGTACCTAGTCAACACCAGACCAGACATCTATTTTGCAGTGAATGCTCTCAGCCAGTTCATGTGTGAGCCAATACAAATACATTTGATTGCAACAAAGCATGTATTGAGATACTTGCGTGGTACTGTGGGATATGGCTTGAGGTATGCTTCCAATGAAGATCTAAGATTACAAGGCTATTCTAATTCTGACTGGGCTGGGAGTGTGGTTGATAGGAAGAGCACCTCCATGTGTTGCTTCAATTTGGGGTTTGTCATGATTTCTTGGTGTAGCAGGAGGCAGTGCTTTGTGGCACTGACCACAGCAGAGGTTGAGTATATTGCAGCATGTGTAGCAGCCCATGAAGCAATATGGCTTCGAAAAATCCTTGCAGGATTGTTTGGTCAAATGTTAGAGTCAACATTGATTCACTGTGATAACCAGAGCTGTGTAAAACTCTCAGTGAATCCTATATTTCATGATAGGTCGAAGCATGTGGAGATCAAGTATCATTACATCAGAGACATGGTGTTGAGGAAAGCAATCCAGCTCTGGTATATTTGTACTAATGATCAAACGGCTGATATCCTCACCAAGCCTCTTTCCAAGGTAAAGTTTGTGTACTTCTGAGACAAACTTGGGGTGGTGGAGAATGTCGGCCTCGCTGAGAGGGAGTCGCAACATCATTAAGATATTCTCCCTATGTCAAGAGAATGGACAGAACGACAAACTGATCTGTCATAGTGTATATTTCTCTGAGACGGAGAAATATGAGGTGAAAGCCCTTGTAGCTTATATTTCTCTAAGACGGAGAAATATGAGGTGAAAGCCCTTGTAGCGTATATTTCTCTAAGATGGAGAAATATGAAGTGAAAGCCCTTGTACAAAACACATCTTTGAGACTGAGTTGTGTTTCCCACAATTGGCTGTAGCCATTATGGACATCATGTTGAGAGAGTCCATGACAAGACATGATACCCTTGAGTGGGACTCATGGAAGACTTCCCTTTAATATGAAGAAGTCTTTGCTGATGAGAATACCTCCCTAGCTAAGAGGGACTGTTAATGTTTTTGGGTAGCTTCGGGAGGTATTACCCCGAAAGAATTCACACATACGGCAGAAGACATGTCGGCCTAATAATAATCAGTTATTGACATCGCTGGGTCGGCTCAAGTGCCCATCTTACTCATGGATTTGTATAAATAGGAGAGAGACTCTCATTTAAACACACATTCAATTCTCTCTTATGTGATCAAGAAGGAAGTTCGCTACCACAGAAGTCTTAAGGAAGAGCACTAATTATTTTATGACATTGTTGGATTGTATCATTGTTCTCTGCCTATCTTGGCGTGATTCTCAAGTGCTATTCTGCACAGTTGTACCTGATCTATCATTAGTAAAGTTTTGCTGGGTTTTTTCTCCCTTGAGTAGAAGGGTTTTCCCAAGATAAAAATTATGTGTCCACTGTTTTGTGTTTATTTTTCTGCTTACTATTCATATCTGATCCAAAATTAACAGGATGTAGATCCCAAGTAGCCTAGACAATTTGATGTAAACCACGACATGCAAATGGTATTGGAGGAAATAATTTTACTTCCTTTTGGTAGTTCTAGTGATAAGGAGTTTCATAGATATGCAATTGCAAATGATGATGAAGACTCTAATTTTTGAGCTTGTTGCTCAAACAAAAACAGCTATTGATATTTTTGGCAATTTTATTTGTCATTTTGATGCTTGTCACTTGTATAATGACACTATAATTGGTACTTTTAACTTTCAACTTATTACTCATTTGAATATTTCAATAAATAGATTTCAAATTTCAGCTACTATAATTGATTATTGATATTCAAATTATTACATTTTGTCATTTTCATGTATGATTCAACAATATGAATTGGAATTTGGCATTGTTTAGTTTAAGATTGAATTATCAATTATCTATCATTGATTTGTTGTAATGTGTTCTCAATTCTCAAATTTTGTTACCAAAGTTTCTATTTTTATCATATATATGCATGAGTGTACAAATGTGTGTCTAAATGTATACATTAGTATGTTTAGGTTTTTCATAATATAATATCATTGTTACAAGAAACAAACTCAGCTTGAACTCAGCAAGCTGATGTTTGACCTAGATACAGACTTGACACTCAAACTCAGCCAAGACTCAATAAATTGAAAACTAATGAGATGTAGCAATTTTTAAGAATTTAAAATTTAACCATGCATCTTTCAATCTATAAACTCAGCTTGAACTCAGCAAGCTGATGTTTGACCTAGATACAGACTTGACACTCAAACTCAGCCAAGACTCGACAAATTGAAAACTAATGATGTAGCAATTTTTAAGAATTTAAAATTTAACCATGCATCTTTCAATCTATAAACTTTTACAGCACTTTAAACTAATCATATAGAAGCTAGTTTTATCACATACACAAATATACATTGATTACACAAGTACAAAAACAAATTTTAGTTAAAGACAACAACAGTTTTAAATATATAAATATTGTCAATTATATACAAAACTCATGGATCATGAAATTGATGGCATCAGAAATAAAGAAAATATCAAAATTAAAACTATAACTTTGGCTCAAAGAAGCCTACATCACTCCTATCATCATCCATAGTTGTACGGTAAGTCTTGCACGAGTGTCTAAGACATGTCCTCAATGATACTACAAAAATAATATTTGTCTATGCATCAATGAAACCAAGATCCAAGGGGTATGCTCATACTCCATCCTCCTTTGGCATGGGTACTACCTCTATCTCTAGATCCCCCTAATCAACTCATGCAAGATCATCCTCCTTGAAGACAATATCCCCAACCTCAATGACCCATTTTGACTATGGATCAATCTCCTCTATAATGATGGGAGATAAGTTGATGCCCAAAATTTGCTTATGACAAAGCCAAAGGTTGTAATGAGCATAAACAAGATCATTCAACCTTTGCACCAACAACCTATTGTGCCTCTTAGAGTATATGTGCTCAAACTTACTCCAATTGCACTTGCATCCCAAAACGTTTGCATGGTTGGCTCCAAACACGAGTTGCAATCCTCTAAAGATTTGGCACATTCACACCAAACCTTTTCCACCATGCATTTGAAGTGAATTAAATAAAAAAAAAAACTCAATCTCATTCTTCAACTTTGAGTTTCAACATGAATGTAAGAAAAAAAAAGTTTAAACTTAAATTATGCCATTAATAGACTTTTACCTTAGTGTAATATCACTTGAGTTGCCTTGCATATATTGCATGCAAATCTAAATATCTCAATCTCAAAGACAATATTTGCTCCAAGTTGAGGATTGAGCACCATCCACTCTATGACAACGTAGAGCCCACTCAAAATCTCCTCATTTGCCTTACAACTCAAGAAAAATTAGAACATCAAATAAGAAATAAACAATTGGATGTAAAGGCTTGTGAAGTTGATGGCGCCACCATCGATCAATGATGTTGCATATTGGACGATATTTATCCTCAACCCGTTATAGATGAATTCAATGGCCTCCTTGGCCCTATCCATGCCCTCATATATATAACCCATTGTAGGCTTCTCCCCATCAACAACTTGAAGGAAAACAACTAAAATATCTATGAACTGCAATTATTATTAAACATTAACATGAATAAGCATGAACAAAAATAAACAAATAAAATACAAATATGAAGAAAAATAGAATGGAAATATGATGTTACCTCCACAATCTCTTTTGTTGGATGCCAAATTCATGCTCATTGAAAACCAAGTCAACTACATCAACCCTTGCATTAGTATTAGCATACGAAAATGTGGATCACTCACTAACAAACATGCACCTCAAGGCAACCTTTGATTGAAACAAAGATTGCAACTTGATAAAATTGATAAAGAGGATTATTCCAAGACAAGCTAACTCCTTGTTCATGTACTTCCTCATTAAGTGGAGGACCCAATGATAGTATGTCTTTACAAATATTTTTATATTATTGAACACATGCTTTGATCCATGATTTTGCCAAGATCCTTCAATCCAAAGTCAAGGCAATGAGCAACACACAAAGCTTAGAATATAGATGGATGCCTATTCATGAGAAGTGTAGTTGTAGGAACATAACATGCCGCATTAACATAAACTATCTATGCAACATTCTCCTCACCCACCTTGACCACGACTTCCTCCAAAACCTCACAAAGGTATTCAAAATTATTTTGTCTTTCCTAAAGCATCAATGGATTTCACAAAAATTATGCCAGCTAAGGTAGAAACAATGAACTTTTAAATGTTATTGTTAATTGCTGAAGTAAAAGTTAATAATCTTAATCATTAATTCAATGGATTACAAGCAATATAACCACTTGAGAAAGCAACAAGGAAATTCAGCAATGTCTTTAATCCTCTTATCTATCCAACCATCAATCATGATTGTGAAACCTTTCGTCCTTCATATTTCACACTACTCAATTTTCGCCTTCACATTAACCACCTTTTGAATGAAAACAGAGCCCTTTATCTCCTCATCATAAGGAGCTTTGAACCCTGGCCCACAAACAATAATGCATCTACCATATTTTGCCAATAAGAAGAAATAAAATAAACAAAATAAGTATTATAAATTTGAAGTTTAAATGATACCAACTCTTAAATTTAAAAACTCAAGAGACAAAGAAATCAAATAACATATTTTAAAACAAAATAATAATAATTACCAAGCTGCATGAAATGGAATGGGACAATAAAACCAAAACTATTTGATTGCACTCCTTGTGTCATGCTTGTCTTCCAATCCATGCTCTCAAGTGGTAGTTGAGAACTTGAAGTTGTGCATGGTATGATATAGGAAACCAATCTAGATACACAAACTCTAGGCCCAATGCTACCACTGCCACTACCATTGGTACTGCCATCTCTTCTCTTTGTCTTTTGTTAACTTCCTTTTGTTGGTCAAAAGTCTA
>VDFB02060361.1:0-12356 GCA_007258455.2 Sequoia sempervirens | reverse complement strand
AAGATCGTTATCAATTTATTGTAGAACAAGTATCAAATCCTGCATACGCAAATCCCAAATCCCAAACCATAAGCCTTTTGGATAGTGCCCAATCTTCCATTTATGGAGACATTTATACTTATCTGAAAGATAATATCTTACCGCCAGATCTTTCTCACAACCAAAAGCGCAACTTCATATGCCAATCCACCAAACATACCATTATTGCTGACACCCTTTACTGTCAAGGCCTAGATGGTACTCTTTTACGTTGTTTAGAACATGACGAATCCGCTTTCGCTTTACACGAGGTCCATGAAGGAATTTGTGGTACACATTCAAGTGGATTATCTTTAGCCAAGAAACTCCTTCGTTTGGGGTATTACTGGCCAAACATGGAGCAAGAATCTTATCAGTTTGTCAAAAGATGTTCAAAATGCCAGATCCATGGCAATCTTATACATGCACCAGCACAGGAGCTACATCCATTTGCAACTACATGGCCTTTCTGTCAGTGGGGATTAGACCTGGTAGGGAAAATTCACCCATCTTCATCTAATGGACATAAGTTCATTATCACAAGAACCAACATTTTAAGCAAAATGGTGGAGGTAGTCTCTTTAACTGCAATCATCGAAGCAATATCAATTTTTCATACTCAATTTTCATTCCCCATTTGTAGATATGGATACCCCAACAATCATCAATGATAAATGCTGCGCCTTTCAAGAACCAAGACGCCCCAAGAATCGTGGCGGAAAAATTTCACATCCAACATCGCTAACCCCATATTAGCCTTCGTAATGCGATGCGTATTTCCAACAACAAACAATCCTAAAGATTCTCAAGAAAATCAGAATGAGGTAGGGCGTATCCGTGTAATGCTCAAAATTAACCGCTTCTGGGCCACAGATTAGCACGTAACAATGAGCTGCTACCATATGCTCTATGGATCGTAGCTACAATATTACCTATTAAGGTAGAAATTCCATCCCTTCGAGTTTCACTAAAGGGACTCATTTCAGATTAGGATTATAGGATCTCTAGACTTTAGGAATTAGAGCTACTTGATGAACGTCGACAACAAGCTATCAATCATTTGACAGCCTATCAACAAAGAATGTCTAGGAACTATAATCATAGGGTTAAGCCTAGAGTCTTCCAGATTGGAGACTTGGTCCTACGGGAAAACCCTAGAAATCAAGCAGACAGAGAAAGAAGGGAAAGTTTGAACCTAACTGGATAGGACCTTATGTCATCATATCAGTCTATGGATCAGGAGCATACCGACTGTCTACACCAGAAGGAGACATGTTGGAGGAACCCATGAACAGCATTCATCTCAGGCGATTCTACACTTGAGGATATCTAGTGCACGGTCAATAAAGTTGTCTTGATGAAAACCTGGCAAACAGGCGTCATGATGACAGAAGAGAAAAAAAATAAAAATAATATATAAAAATAAAAATACAAAAGAAAAGGAAAGAGGACACAATAAAAACAAGTAATGAAAACCTGGCAAACAGGCGTTACTTGTGATTTTCACCAACCTCCTCTATCTATTAGGTACAGTGTTGTTACGATTGTTTCCTTTCATATCATTTCCATCTATCATTTGAGATTATCACTATCCATATCATAGCAGAGATACCATGTTTTACCCTGGCTTGGGGGCAACATCCTAATGTTATCTGGTACAAGTAGACTTTCAGATTATAGGGAAAGGCAGTCAAACATGACAACATCAAGTGGCAACCCATCAAAATCCAAAAACATCAGAAAAATCAAAATCCAAAAACATCAGAAAATCAAAATCCAAAAACATCAGAAAATCAAAATCCAAAAACATCAGAAAAATCAAAATCCAAAAACATCAGAAAATCAAAATCCAAAAACATCAGAAAAATCAAAAATCCAAAAACATCGAAAATCAAAATCCAAAAACATCGAAAAATCAAAATCCAAAAACACGTAAAAATCAAAATCCAAAACATCGAAAAATCAAAATCCAAAAAACATCGTAAAATCAAAATCCAAAACATCAAAAATCAAAATCCAAAAACATCAGAAAATCAAAATCCAAAAACATCAGAAAATCAAAATCCAAAAACATCAGAAAAATCAAAACCCAAAAACATCATAAAAATCAAAAACACAAAAATAGAGTCTACATCAGTCAGAAAATGGAGTCTCTGTCAGTCGAACTACCTGATCTCTGCGTGTATAACATAGGCAAGACTAATCTTTGATCAGTCCCCGAGACCCCTAGGATAGGTCTTTTAGGTCACATCATTTGGTCAAACGTTTGGGAATATCATGCACACATCGGCACACACAACTCAACACTGATGATCTAATCTGAATAATGATTTGAAAATACATTAAGTAGAATTTGAATTGTTGTGCTTTTTCATTTTACCATTTGATTATCATTTCTTTGGAGCTACTCAATGATGTATTGAACTAGAGAAGTAAGGAAGAAGAATGATACCTTTTCTTTGTTTGCTGTTTGTGAGTTAGTCATTATTATTTTGTGAATTGTCGTGGGAAGTGCTCTACCAAGTATCATGGATGACATTCCAATTCACTTAAGAAAATGATTAATTCTTGTTTTTTTTTACGCAAGAAATGCTCAGGTCATCATTGGTCTATCTTATACTATGATGCTTGTGTTCGCTTGCAATATCAAAAATCATGAAAGAAATACTCAGGTCATCATTGATCTATCTCATATCATTAATGCTTGTATTCGCTTTCAACATTTTAAAATAAAGCTCAGTGATGATACAAAGCAGAATAAAATGATTATTGAAATGACACTTAGGTTTGCATTGATAAAATAGGCATTTGCATGGTTAACATAGATTGCATTCATAATAATACATCTGCAGAGTACTGGTGGCACAAGTTACAATGATTCATTCACAAACGATGTTATCTTTTCTTATTAAAGATTGAGTATACTTGACACATACAATTTTCATAACGGCATGCATATAAGATCATCTCTTCATCCCATCATAAAATTCACAATAAACATCTCATTTCATGACATCATATACACGTTATGTTACATCATTCATTTCCATTTCATTAGACACATCATACATCCATACATCATTTCATTACATATCATTCATATATCATTTATTTACAATTCATTCATTTACATTTACATCTCATCATTCATTAAACATCATCTACTCATCTATCATTACATTTACCATCAATTCATATATCATTCCATTTCATTAAATATCATTCATTCATTCATTCACATATCACATATTCATTTATCACATTTCATTTACATTTCATCTCATTAATATGACATTCATTTACATTTACATCTCATCATTCATTAAACATCATTCATCCATACATCATTACATATCATTCATATATCATTTATTTACAATTCATTCATTTACATTTACATAACATCATTCATTAAACATCATCTACTCATCTATCATTACATTTACAATTACTTCATATATCATTCCATTTCATTAAACATCATTCATTCATTTATCACATATCACATATTCATTTATCACATTTCATTTACATTTCATCTCATTCATACATCATTTTCATTTACATCATCACATTCTCATCATTACATTTTCATCATACATCATTGCATTCCATCTCATCTATCATACACCACTTACATTTCATTACATCATTCATTTACAAATTACATCACATTTCATATATATCATATCATTCACATTTCATATTAAACTTCATTTCATTTTTATCTCATTCATACATCATTCATTTACATCACATTTTTTTCCATTCATAGCATCTCATTAAGAAAAGAAATACATCATCAATATCATATCACATCATCATTAATACATCTATGTAAAATAAATCATCATAAAAAAATGCATCCATCACATCAATCATATAGAAAACATCATAGATCAATGAATAAATCATGTAAAAAAATATCATAGATCAATCGAACCGCTGCACATATATATCTCATCAAGTGTCAAGTATACAATGAAGTCTGAAAAGAATGAAAATAACATCATGTCAAAAATAGCTGATATCAAGTAGTACTCCCACCAGAAGGGGCAGGTCTCGCACCAGTATCAGTACCACCACCAGATGTCCCAGGATCTCTCGGACCTCTCGGAAGCGGCTGTGTCACACCTCTGCTCACTGTCCTCGAACGAGTCCTCTTTGAACGAGACTAAGCATAACTGACTCTCTGCTCTGGGGGGCAAAGCTCATGGTAGCAGCTCCTGTAAAACTCAATTTCAGCACCGGCCCGCATGTAGTCTACCACAAAAGTCCCATCTGCCACTCTCTGCAATCTCTCTGCAGTAGCCTGTGCTATCTCTGCTGTCTGTCTAATAATGTCTCGCTCAGCAGTCAAGGCTGTGATCTGTGCCTCGACAGTGGAAAACTATGCTCGTAAACCTGTCAACTGAGCCTGTGCGGTCGCTGCTGCCTGTAGAGTCCCATCTCTCTCACTAATCAGAGATGTAATCTGAGTCTGAGCAGTAGCTAGCTGTGCCTGCGTCTGTGCTAGCTGTCCCTGCAATGTCTGCACCTGCACCTGTAAACCCGCGACCTCTGATGGATCTGCCGACGAGGAAGCAACAGCCTGCCTCTTACGAGGCGCACTAATAAATGGCTTTGAAGTACCTGCTACACTCAGTCTCCCCCCATCTCCGCCATCATCATCACTGCTATCCTCGCTGCTACTGGAACTCTCATCACTGTCAGTCTTCGAGCTGCTCTCCACATCCACATCAACATCCTCCTCTCTCCCCCGTCGCTGACCAACCTGAACACCCCCTGCTGGTGCTGCTGGTGCTGCCGCTGGTGCTGGTACAGGCTCATTTGGAATAGTGATACGTGGAGGAGGGTGCAGAGCCAGATACTCTCCATACTCGGGAGTAATGGGTGCCTCAACAATGTCCCGTCGGACATCCCATGCTGATGGCTGTAAAGCACGGTAACCCTCAACAAGTGCCCCATAAGGCAAACTGGGACCCCAATCAGGAACATCTATCCGACGTCGGCCATAATGTGCTACACCCTGTGGCATGCACTGAACAATGCCATACTGCCTATACACACGACGAAATAGGAATCACTCCAAGACCCTGGAGCTCTTCCCGATCAAATACATCAAATCGGACAAGAACCCCAACTCAATATCATCATCGTCCCAGTCATCACAGTCTAAGTACGGACGCCAGGTCACTGCCTCTACATCATCAATAATCCGTCTCCAATACTCAAACTTACCCATCATATGCTGGGTAGGCCTGCCTCTATACCAAAATACATATGGCCTCGTCGCTGGTCTGGCCAACACTGGCACAAGACGCGTAACAACAATATGCTCCCATGCCCATACCTAGAGAAGAGTAGCCCCTGCCGATAAACTGCTGCCACCGAGATACACGATCCAATGCAAATCATGATATAACTGGGCAAGCATGCACATGCCCCAAGCATATCTCGTCCTATGAACAACCAGACCCTTTAGCACCCGACCCCATCCAAGAGATAGACCCTTTGACCTCTTATCAGGACAAAGGAATCCACCAATAAAACCGGCCAAAATTGAAGGAAGCGGAGCATATGACTCATACATATCTACCCATGGAATCCACTCTCCTACAACGTGGGGATCCTAAAAGACTCTCTGCATGGCCTCTACCCCACCAACCTCCTCTGAATCATGAACCACAATCTCTCCAACAAAAGGAATACAAAGAATACGCCATACATCCTCTGGCATCACGGTCATCTCGCCGGTAGGTAAGTGAAAGGTGTTGTGGTCACTATGCCACCGCTCCGCCAAAGCTGTCAATAGACCCCTATTGAGTCTAATATGGGGCATGTCAAGTAATGTTGCCAAACCACAAGCACAATATGCTATCTCTCATCAGGTGACAGTCTCGGTATCATATCAAAGGGCCACGGGAACTGCTCTCGCACCTGGATAACATCTAAATGCTCCTGTTATCATACAAACAAAACATTTTAATCAGAATATCAAAAGATCATCAAAATTTTCAAAAATTGTGCTTTTTCCTATCAACCTATCAAATCATCAAGGAACCCTCATCTATCAATTGGGTTCAATCATTCGAAATGCATAATTAGTCCTCGCCTATCATGAGGGTAATTATTATCAATCAATGAATCTCGCTCATCAAGAGATCGTCTACCATTTATTTAGTCAACATCAAGCTAAACTAGATGGAATCACTGACAAATCAACGAAAATCAAAACGCACAATGTTACATCAATCTATACCCAAAGCGCTACAAAATCAACCTAATGCGCTAAAAAGTCTGGCGCGCTACAAAACTCCCCAGGCACGCTACAGATTTGACCATGCACGCTAAAATTTCTGGCGCGCTACAAAATTACACGGACGCGCTGCAGATTTAACCCTGCGCACTAAAACTTTTGATGTGCTACAAAACTTACCAGACACGCTACACTATTGACCTGATGCGCTATAGTTATGGCGCGCTACAACAGAGCACGAACGCGCTAAACCGCATTCACCGCGCGCTAAAACACTAAAACACGTTAAAAAACACATCAAAAATATGGGCGCAAATTACGAGGACGAGTTGGGGTACATACCGGAGGTCCATAATCGGCCAGACACTGGTGACGGTGCAGACGCTCGAGTCGGTGGGTGTGGTAGGGGATTGGCATCCTGAGGCTCTGGTACTCTGAAATTCACTATCACAAGATTGCAAAAGTCAAATGCACAAATGACTTTTGAAAATGACCTTTGGAGCATTTATAGGTTATTTTTTGGAGGTTTTTACAGGATTTATATATTTTTCCTTCTGAGGAATTATTTCTTATCTATCACAGGGCCATATTTGACAATCTAGTCGGGAGATAAATTGTTTCTTCACCAAATTCATCATCAAACCATCATAAAAATTCAAAATTATTGAAAAATCATAAAAATCCAAAACTCATCAATTTATCTCCCAAGGGGGCATATATCACTATCATTTCCAAATTCAACATCTGGGGCAAGTCTGGGGCATGCTTTAAAACCTTTCGTCAATACTGGCAGTTGAAGCAAAATCATTCTTTGAAGCACTGCGTAAACACATCACTTCAAAGAGGGGCAAAATGTAGACACCTAAAAATGGTCTGGAGAATCTAATTAATTGAATACGACTTATTTGATTAATTAATCTTAAATTCTTCTACTTAGTAAATAAATAGAAATATTTATTTATATTAAGTTCATTTATTAATTCTTCTATTTTTCTCTCTTAATTAAATAAACAAATTAATAACTTTGTTTTATTTAAATTATTATATTATCACCATATTATTTCTCTTAATTAAATAAACAAAATTAAAAAATTTTATTTAATTATTACATTATTACTTTATCTTAAAATTAAATACACAATTTAAATAATTTGTGTTATTTAAAATCATATTTCTTCTTAATTAAATAAAGATCGCTAAAAAATCTTTTATTTAATTATCATTCTCCTTTTAATTTAATAAACAAACCCTATAGTTTGATTTATTAAATTATTTATTCCTCTTTTTGCTAAATTTAAATAATAAATTAAATTTATTTAAATTTATGCACTATTCACTCACCAATAAAATTAATTTCTCAAAATTCAAATTAATGGCACTGCCATTCACGGGAAAAGCTTCAAGGACAAACCTGCAAGAAATTCTCTCAACAACCTTCCACCCACCTTCCCTCTTATCTTGCCTAGTGTTTTCATGGGGAGAAACCATTCTCCATGATCAGCTCCTTCTTCTCATCCCATGCCTTTGGATTCTCCAGATAAAATCACAGCCCCTCATCCCGTGTTCCTGTGCAATTGTGCTGTCGTGAAAGCTATAAATATAGCTCTTGGGCTACAAGAAATGGATCCCAACTTAAGCAATCTTACTCTGCAGGTTTCCAAAACATTCAAGCATCCAAGCAATCAAGCATTCAAATATCCATCCATCATCCATCAAGCAACAATCAAGCATCCAGCATTTGCAGTCATGGCTTCCATTACAATAGAATTTGCATATTTAATCATATTAGAATAGATTAGTTCATTTCTCATTCTCTAAGTGTCATTTGAATAGTTTAATTAGCTTAAAAATCTGAGAGCTAAGTAGATTAGAGAAATCTTTAGAGTTAGAGAGCAATAGGATAGATTTATGTAGATTTGTAGTTTAAATTCGTTTAAAATTCTTAATCTTAGATGCAATATCTTATTTAGAAACGTAGATGCATAGTTTAGATTGTTTTCCCCATTCTACCGCTTACAGGTACAACTAATCCACCTCCCTCTCAGTTTTCTTTTTCATCCAAAAATTGGTATTAGAGTAAGGTTCCTTGGAGAAGAGCTTAACTCCTTAAGGTAGATCCAAGATGGAAAAAAATTTGGATTGCTTTAGATTTGATGGAATAGACTATGCATTCTAGAAGATAAATATGGAAGGATATTTGGAATCTCATAGATTTGAGATTGAAAAGGAAATAAAGAATCAATATATTGCACCTCTAAATGGTCTGAGCATAAATGATGTGATCAAAGCACATGAAATAAATGGTAATGCAAGATTTATTCTTGTTAACAGTCTTTCAAGTTTTGAATTGGTAAAATTTATGAATCTTAAGACTACTAAAGAAGTTTGGGATAAGCTTGAGAGAATTTATGAAGGAGATGACAAGGTTAAACAAGAAAAGTTATAGAATATGAATGCACAATTTGAGACCCTATGAATGCATGAAGATGAAACAATTACAACCTACATGCAGAGAGTTGAGTTGGTAAGTGTTATGAGAGGTCTTGGTGCACAAGTCAAAGAACCTATGGTGGTAAGAAAAAGTTCTCATATCTCTTCCTGATTATTACAGTGAAAAGGTATCTGCTATTGAGGAAGTTACAAATTTTAATACTTATTCTAGATATTAGTTGATTTGTACACTAACTTATTTTGAAATGAGAAAACTTGGTTTGAGAAATGGAGAAAAAGTGGAGATTTCCTTTAAGACTAGAAAATTAGAAAAGATTCAAGATTTAGATGGAGAAGATCTTGATGGTGTGGAAGCTAAATTTGTAAGGATGAAAAAGGGCATTGATAACTACAAAGGTAAACTATGTTTCAAATTTTTTAGCAATGGAAATATAGGTCATTATGCTTCAAGGTGTCCCAACAAAGTTGTGAACAATAAGAGTAAGGAGAATAAAGGAAAGATGATTAAAAGAAGCTACTATGTTTGAGAAGGTGCTGGTATTTTTGATGATGAACCTGATTATGGAGATGATTATGAATGCTTTTTATTGGCTATAAAAGATGAATCTACTTCTTCTAACTTTGAAATTTGTGTTAAGAAAAGTGTTCTAGAGAAGATGGATAAGGTTTAAGGCACTTTGGTTTCTTCTTTTCATGATAAACAAGATAAAAATTATTGGGTTATTGATAGTGGCTGCTCTAATCACATGGCCAGAGACAAAAATAAATTTTTTAAACTTGAAAATTACGATGGAGGATTAGTTAAATTTGGAGATGATGTAGGAGCTAAGATTTTTGGAATAGGTTCAATCAATTTTGATGGCAGGCATAATACTAAAGATGTTTACTATGTTAAAGGTCTAAGTCATAATATTTTGAGTGTTGGACAAATGTGTAGCAAGGGATATAATCTTGTGTTTAAGAATAAAGTATGTGAGATTAGAAAAGGATCTAGAATGGTGATTGCTATTGGTAAGAGGATAGATGGAAATATCTATCAGCTTAAGGGTGTTGATGTTCATTGATTTATGACTCAAATTGATGATAGTTGGTTATAGCACCAAAGGATGTCACATAAATTTTAATAATTTGGTTAGAATATTTTTAGTTCATGCAATGAGAGACCTACCAAGAATCACAAAGGCTATCAATGTTGTTTGTAAGAATTGTCAATTTGGAAAGCAAGGAGTAGCTTCAAGGGAAAGGAACAATCTACTACCAAATTACTAGAATTAATACATACAAATATTTGTGGTCCTACAAGGGTGATAAGTCTTCAAGGTGATAGGTATTTCATGCTTTTGATTGATGATTACTCTAGAATGACATGGGTTACTTTTCTTAGAGAGAAATCAAATGCACTAGATGGATTCAAAGCATTTAAAGCTATGGTTGAGAATGAAATGAATTTGAAAATAAAATGTTTGAGGTCTAACAGAGGTGGATAATTCACCTCCAATGATTTTAACATGTTTTGTGAAGTTCATAGGATAAAAAGGAACGTTTCTACCCCTATAACTTCTTAGTAGAATGGAGTCGTTGAAAGGAAAAATAGAATTGTTCAAGAAGTTTCTAGAACTATGATGAAAGAAGAAAACCTACTAGAAGTTTACTGGAGATAAGCAATTCATATTGCTACTTACATACTTAATAGAGTTCAACCAAAAGCTAATAACACAAAGACTCCCTATGAGTTATGTTATGGAAGGGTTCTTAATATGAAGTACTTTAGAGTATTTGAAGCAAATGTTGCATCAAAAGAGATGAGGAAAACTTAGGAAAGTTTGATACAAGGTCTGATGGAGGTATCTCCTTGGATATTCTACTAAAATCAAAGCTTATAGATGCTACAACAAAAGGAAAATAAATATTGTTGAAAGTGCAAATTTTTAGGTTGATGAAAATTTGCAAAATTCAATTGCTATTGATGGATATGTTTTAGTTGAACCTACATGTGGAGAAGAAGAAGAAGAAAAATTTGAGGAAAAAGAAGTGCAAAATGAAGAGGAAGAAGCTCTAGAAAAGACCCCTAAGTATGTGCAAAAGAATCATTCCAAATATTAGATCATTGGAGACAAGAGGAAAGGAGTATTGATAAGAAGTAGAGTTGTTGAAGCTAAGGTAAATCTGTGTTTACTTTCTAAAGTTGAACCTAAAATAGTGAGTGAGGCATGCAAAGATGAATATTGGATGAAGGAAATGGAAGAACTTATGCAGATTGAGAAAAATCAGACTTGGGAATTGGTTCCTAGAATGGAAAACAAGAACACAATTGGAACTAAATGGTTTTTTAGAAACAATCTAAATGATAATGGAGAAGTGGTATTGAAACAAGGCAAGGCTTGTGTGTGAGGGTTACTCACAAGTGAAATGAATAGAATTTGAGGAAACATTTTCCCCAGTGGCTAGGATGGAAGCTATCATAATGTTTTTAGCATTTGCAGCATAGAAGGACTTTGAAGTTTATCAAATGGATGTGAAGTATGCTTTTCTGAATGGTGAGTTGGAAGAATAGGTTTATATGGAACAATCAAAAGGATTTAATTTGTTCAATCAACTAGATATGGGTTGTAAATTGAAGAAGGCATTATATGGATTAAAGCAAGCTCCTAGAGCTTGGTATACAAGATTAGATATATATTTGATACAACAAGGAATCAGTAAAGGCATTGCATATAGTAATATTTACTTCAAAATTGAGAAGGACAAAATTTTGATAGTGTTTGTGTATGTGGATGATATTATCTTTGGAGGAAATGAAGCTATGTTAAGAAATTTGCAAAAGAGATGCATAAATAGTTTGAGATGTCAATGTTTGAGGAGATGAATTTCTTCCTTGGGCTACAAATCAATCAAATAGATAAAGGAATTTTCATTTCATAGTCAAAATATGTCAAAGAGATGTTGAAAAAGTTTGGAATGGAATATTCCAAACTGATATGCACTCCTATGGTGACTAGTTGCAAATTGAGAAAATATGATGATTCACCTAAGGCTAATCAAAGCAAGTATAGATCTATGATCAGTGGACTATTATATCTAACTGCTACTAGACTGAATATCATGAATGCAGTTTATATTGTGGCTAGATTTCAAGAAGATCCTAAGGAGACACATATTGTAGTTGTAAAGAGGATATTCAGATATTTAAAAGGCACTTTGGATTATGGCTTATGGTACCTTAAGGATACTAATTTCACATTAAGTGCTTATATAGATGCAAATTTTATTGGTTGTGTTGATGATATGAAAAGTACAAGTGGTGGTGCATTCTATCTTGAATGTATATTAGTGTCATGGTTAAGTAAGAAGCAAGATTTAGTTTCCTTATCCACTATAGAGGATGAGTATATTGCAACAACATTTTGTTGTACACAAGTTTTATGGATGAGACAGACATTGAAGGATTTCAAAGTTATGTATGGTGAGCCTATATCTATCTTTTGTGATAATACAAGTATAAGTAACATTTCAAAGAATCTAGTAATGCATTCAAGGACAAAGCATATATCAATTAGGTATCACTTTTTGAGAGAGAAGGTTATGAAGAATGAGGTGAAGCTTGAATATGTACCTACAAAGGATTAGA
>VDFB02060359.1:0-25877 GCA_007258455.2 Sequoia sempervirens | reverse complement strand
TAATTTCACTCAAGCAAGAGGTAGAGGCAGAACAAATTTTTAGCAAAGAGGTAGAGGTTTTCAGAGGTATGATAAATCATCTATTCAATGTTATTATTATCAAAAGTATGGACATATTGTAGCTGAATGTAGAAAAAAGATTGCAGATGAAAGTAAACAAGAAGCCCAATATGCAAATGAAGGTGAAGGGCAAGAAGGATATGTTTTGCTAACATGCAGCACAAAGGAGGAAGTAAATGATGACAAATGGTATGTTGATAGCGGTTGCAGCAATCATATGACAAGACATAAAGAGCTATTTCAGAATTTGGATGAGTCCATCATATCTGAAGTAAAGATGGGAAATGATACAATTGCATCAGTCATGGGAAAAGGGAGGATATTAATCACAACAAAACAAGGTGAGAAAAAATATATTGGTGATGTATTTTATGTGCCAGGTTTAAAGCATAATTTGTTAAGTGTAGGTCAACTTGTGCAAAAAGGCCACACTATCAAATTTGAAAATGATTCATGCATTATTGTTGATGGTAAAAATAAGATGATAATCAAAATACCCATGACTACTAAGAGGATGTTTTCTCTTAGTATCAAAAATAATATGCATTTCAGTTTTAGTGCTCTTGTAAAAGATACACAATGGTTATGGCATCTTAGATTTGGGCATTTGAATTTTGGTGGACTAAATCTTTTGCATAAAAAGAACATGGTGACAGGTTTACCACTTATCCAAAAACTAAATGAAGAATGTGAAGGTTGTATTGTTGGAAAGCATCATAGAGAACCCTTTCCAATAAGGGATTCCTGGAGAGCTTCAGAGCCATTGGAGCTAGTTCATTCAGATCTATGTGGTCCAATAGAGGTTGCTTCATTATCTGGTATGAGATATTTTTTGACCTTTATTGATGACTACAGTAGAAAACTTTGGGTGTATCCTTTGAAAAATAAATTAGATACTTTCAAGAAATTCAGAGAATTTAAAGAATCAGTTGAAAAATAATGTGGTTATTTTCTTAGAATTCTAAGGACTGATAGGGGTGGAAAGTATATTTCTCATGATTTTCATAATTTTTGTATTGAAAATGGCATAAAAAGGTAGCTAACAACAAGGTATACACCGCAGAAAAATGGTGTAGCTGAGAGGAAAAACAGAACAATTTTAAATATGGTAAGGAGTATGCTTAAAGTTAAGAGTTTACCAAAAGTTTTTTGGGCAGAAGCAGTTTGTTGTGCAGGTTATATTTTGAACAGATGTCCTACAAATTCAGTTTGGGGCATGACACCAGAAGAAGCATGGGGAGGATACAAACCTCAGGTAGATCATCTAAGAATTTTTGGTTGTATTGCTTATTCTCATGTTCCATATGCACTTAGAAGTAAATTGGATGATAAAGCAGAAAAATGTATCTTTGTTGGGTACAGTGAAGAATCTAAAGCATATAGGTTGTACAATCCTGAGACAAGGAAGTTGGTGATAAGTAGAGATGCAAAGTTTATTGAAGATCAGGAGTGGAGTTGGAATCTGAAAGAGAAATATCAGCAAGTTAATATTCAAGATGAAGTTGCAAACACAGGAGCTAGTAGTAGCATTCAACAATCAGCATTAAGAAGAATTTCTTCTTCATCTCCACCTAGTCATGGTAATGTTTCATCATCCACCTCTGTATCTCCAAAAAGGTGGCAGAAAACAAGGAGCTTGTCTGACATATATCAAGAAACATCAGAGGTAAATGAAGATACTTGTCATTTTGCAATTTTTTGCTGATAGTGATCCTATTACTTTTGAAGAAGCTATAAATGATGATAAATGGATTAAAGCTATGAATGAAGAAATTGCAGCCATAGAAAAGAATCAAACTTGGGAAATTGCAGATCTTCCTGAGCATAAGAAGCCAATTGGAGTAAAGTGGGTGTATAAAACAAAGTACAATGAGCAAGGTAAAGTGAATAAATACAAGGCCAGGTTGGTAGTGAAGGGCTAAAAACAAAAATCAGGTATTGATTATAATGAAGTTTTTGCACCTGTTGCTAGAATGGATACTATTCGTATGATTTTAGCTCTTGCAGCTCAAAAGGGTTGGAAACTTTTTCATATGGATGTAAAATCAGCATTTTTGAATGGTGTATTGGAGGAAGAAATTTACATTGAGCAACCACCTGGTTATGAGATTAATGGTGAAAAAGGTAAAGTGCTCAAACTAAAGAAAGCTTTGTATGGTTTAAAACAGGCACCTAGAGTTTGGTATGAAAGGATTGAATCATATTTTTTGAAAAATGGTTTTGAAAAATGCCCTTATGAGCCCACCTTATTCTTAAAACAAAATCAGCAAAGAGATGTTATGATAGTTTGCATTTATGTTGATGATTTGCTTTATACTGGAAATAATGAAAACATGCTTAGAGATTTTTCAATGGAAATGAAGGGTGAATTTGAGATGACTGATCTTGGTTTGTTGCATTATTATCTTGGTATTGAAGTAACTCAAAATAGTGATGGGATTTTTATTTCACAAGAAAAGTATGCAAATGATATTTTGAAAAGGTTTAAAATGGAAAATAGTAAATCAACAATTACACCTATTGCCATGGGTATGAAGTTGAGCAAAAAGGATGAAAGCAAAAAAGTAGATTCTACTTTGTATAAAAGTTTGGTTGGAAGTTTAATGTATTTAACTGCAACAAGACCAGATATCATGTATGTAGTAAGCTTGATAAGCAGATTTATGGAGGATCCACATGATACACATCTACAAGCAGGTAAAAGAATACTAAGGTATGTGAAAGGGACAACAAATCATGGAATTTTTTATGAAAAGAAGAATGATTTGAAGTTAACTGGTTATACAGATAGTGATTGGGCTGGAAATCAAGATGATAGAAAAAGTACTTCTAGGTATGTTTTTAATCTTGGTTCAGGTGTAATTTCATGGTCCTCAAAGAAACAACCCATTGTTGCATTGTCTTCAGCAGAAGCAGAATATGTGGCAGCCACTTTAGCAGGTTGTCAAACAGTTTGGTTAAGAAAAATGCTGGAAGCATTGTCGTAGCCTCAAATGGAAGAAACAGTTATATTTTGTGATAATCAATCAGCTATTGCACTTTCTAAAAATTCAGTCTTTCATGGGAGAAGCAAGCACATAGACATCAAGTTTCATTTCATCAGGGAGTTGGTTAAAAATAATGAAATTAAACTTTCTTATTGCAGGTCCAAAGATCAAGTTGCTGACATTTTGACAAAGCCTTTGAAAGAGGAAGATTTCAATAGATTGAAGAATCTTTTAGGAATGAAAGTTGTCACATAAATCAGATTTTAGGGAGGATGTTAAAATAGTATAAAATCTTCTTTTTGTGGTTGTAAATGGGACAGTTTCCCATAGTTTTGATTTTAAGTTGGGAAAGTTTCCCAACATACTTTAGAAACTTTTATAGTTGCTCTATATATTTCATATTTTCTGAATAAAGCTGTGTAGATATTTGCTGCACATTTATGAATAAAAATAAAAATAAAAATTCTCTGCCTTTATGATTTTTAATCATAGTATATTGCTCAATATTAATTTTCTATTTTTATCTGTGTACTGGCATTTTGTTTTCTTTTAGTTTTCTATTTTTAATAAATCAACGTCAAGAGACAAATCCACGAGCCATATCCAAAATAAACCAAGAATGCAATGCCAAGTTGGAATGGGGAGATAAGAAATAATATGTGCATTGATTATGAAAGAAATTAATTAAAAACTTAGGAAGCCTGAGGAGGGAGGGACAAAAATTAAACAGTAATATTTTCCAATGCATTGTGAAGTGAAAAGGTCACGCCATCCATAAGATTATTTTAGAAATTAAAATGAAAAGAGGTGGATTAGAGGGGCATGGAAAGGTCACGCAGAAGGTGATCGTGCAAAACAAAAACAAGGGAAACTCGTGAATATATATAAAAAGAGGTCAAAGATTAATAAAGGAGGGGAGAGGAAGGCACTGGAGGAGATAGCCAATCAAGTGCGTAGACATACCTAATAAGGGGCTGCACCAAATGAAGGGAAAAATGAAGGATCTTTGAATGTATTGAGTTCAAACTTCAAACCAAAACAATTAATGGAATGCTGAATTTGAGGGGCACACCTATTTACGAGGGCAATATAATAGAGAAGATAGTTTCTAGCCGATAATACGATATTATTGTTGAAAGGCGATAGAGAAGATATTTAGTACAAATTGAGTATATGTATTTTAAATGTTAGAAATAATTCCAACCTAAGACTTTTTCCCATGATTCTCGCGATTTTCATATCTCTACTGCCCTGGGCCTCACTGGTATCGTGAGCAAGTTTATGGAGCCGGTTCATTTTAGTAAAAGGGTTGTTTCTATGGGTTCAAGAAAAGTGTCTATAGTTTTTCACAGAGATGGCTGCAAGCACAAGCTTAAACATCAAGGGGGGTAAATTTTTTATTAAAACAAGGAAACGTTACAAAGCAAGGGCATTAAATGGCCCTATCAAGTTCAACTAAGTGATCCAATTGATGAGACAAATTTGGGGGTAGTTGACCCCATCCGAACCCACAAATCCCACAATTTAATGGAAAAAAATTATGACTATTGGGGAAATCACAATGATGGCATTATTTTGTCTGGCCAAGATTTTATGGAGCTAGTAGAGAATGGATTTCTAGAGCCCTATGATGGGGCAACATATAATGTTTTGACACAAGAGAGAAGGAGAGCGTACGGAGAGCATTTTCCCAAGGATTGCAACAACAACAAGGTCTAGAAAAGCATGGGACATACTCTAAACAACCTATCAAGGTATGGAAAAAGTCAAAATAGCCAAGCTACAAATATTGAGAAGGGATTTTGAAATTATATATATGAAGGACAATGAATCAGTAGATTCATTCTTCACCTAGATTATTGGACTAGTAAATCAAATTAGATCACATGGTGAGACACTTGAAGATAAAAGAGTGGTTGAAAATATTTTAAGGAGTTTACCCACAAAATTTGAGACAATTGTTGTAACTATAGAAGAAACAAAGGACCTCACACAACTTTCAGTTGATGAGCTCCATGCATCTCTCATTTCTCATGAATAGAGGCTGAGCAGGTTTGCAAATATGTCATTGGAGCATGCTTTCAAGTCACAAGCTTCAATCGGCCAAGGAAGAGGTAGAGGAAGATCAAGTTTCAGAGGAAGAGGAAGAAATTTTTACAGAGGTGGAAGAAGTAGCCCATCAAGCTCAAGTGGAAGAGGTGGCAATCGAAATTCAAGCCAAAACCCCATTCAAGATTAGTCATAAGGACAAAGGTATGATAAGACTCAAGTCCAATGCCACTATTGTAAAAATTTTGGGCATTATATGAATGAGTGTAGAAAGAAATAATATGATTATGGTAAAAAAAATGAAAATTTTACAAGAGAAATTTAAGACCAAAAAAAAGAAAAGAGCACAATGTTTCTAGAATGTAATGTTGCACAAGAAAGTGAAAAGGATATTTGGTTTTTAGACTCAAGCTGTAGCAACCATATGATAGGAAATCTAGAAATTTTTTCAATTTTAGAGGAAAATGTTAAATCTGATGTTACATTGGGTAATGAAAACAAAGTGTTAGTCATTTAAGGAAAGGGAAATGTCAACATTCTAACTAAACAGGGGGAGAAAAATTATATTTTTGACGTGTATTTTGTGTCGGGTCTAAAACACAATTTGATGAGTATAGGACAACTTGTTCAAAAATGATAAAGAGTAACTTTCAAAAATGGTCTATGCACAATTTTAGATAAATATCCAAGCAATTAGCTCATTTCCAAAGTCAAAATGACAAGTGATAGAATGTTTCCCTTGAAGATTCAGCCAAGTTTGAATATAGATTATGCACAAGCACAAGAAAATACAATAGTCATGCATATAGTCTTTCAAGCAGAAGTAAAAGATGAAAAATGGTTATGGCATTTAAGATTTGGGCATCTTAACTTTGGGGGCCTAAATTTTCTTCATAGGAAAAGTATGGTCAAGGGACTACCTCTAATAGTAAGACCTGAAGGAGTATGTGAAGGATGCATCTTAGGAAAGCAACATAGAGATCCATTTCCAACAAGAAAGTCAACTAGAGCAAAAGGCCCTTTGGAGATTGTACATTCAAATTTGTGTGGACCTATGCAAACACCCTTTTAAATTGGTGGTAGTTTTTATTTTCTAAATTTTATTGATGATTATTCAAGGAAAACATGGGTCTACTTTCTAAAGCATAAGAGTGAAGTGTTTGATCTCTTCTATCAATTTAAGTCTCTTACTAAAAAATAGAGTGGTCATTATATCAAAGTGTTGAGGATAGATAGAGGAGGTGAATATATTTCAAAAGAGTTTTTAAGTTTTTGCAGAGATCATGGGATTCACAAATAGTTTACTACTAGATACAAACCTCAACAAAATGGGGTAGCTAAAAGAAAAAATAGAACAATCATGGAAATGGCTAGAAGCATGTTGAAAGCTTAAACATTTGTCAAATGTATGTTGGGCTAAAGCTATATCATGTGCAACATATATAATGAATAGGTGTCCATCAAAAAGTGTCATGAATATGATTCCTGAAGAAGCATGGACTGGAAGAAAACATAATGTTGCTCACATGAGAGTTTTTGGTTGCATAGCATATGCTCTTGTGCCTGATGAATTAAGAAGAAAGTTAGACAACAAAGAAGAAAAATGCATATTTGTTGGATACAGTGATGAATCCAAGGCTTATAAACTTTATAATCCAACAACTAAGAAAGTCATAATCTGCAGAGATGTACAATTTGTAGAAGATGAACCATGGGATGGAAGTGTTGAAAAAATAGTCAATATATCAGCAAGAATACCTCAAGAGGAAAGTGAAATTTTTGTACCAACAAATATTTCTTCCAACGTGACTCCTTCCATGCCCATTCAAGCTCAACCAAGTGGTCCACAAGTGACGCCTTCATCAAATGTAAGAGAAACTTCACGTTTAGGACAATAAACACCATCTACAACAACAACTTTAGGTGTTGGACCAACAAGTCCAAGTTCAACAAGTTCAAGTGATTTATCAAATCCTACATTGGAAAGCATGAGAAGACAAAAAATCAGAAGTATAAGGGATATTTGTGAGAAAAATGAAGGTGAAAATAATTTTGATCAAGTTTCTCTTTTTGCATTTTATTCACAATTAGATGATCCAATTCACTTTGAAGATGCAATTAAAGATGACAATTGGATATGTGCAATGGATGAAGAAATTGATGCAATTGAAAAGAATCAAACATGGGAGCTTGTAAGTCTTCCAAAGACAAAGATATAATAGGAGTTAAATGGGCTTTATAAAAACCAAATTGAATGCAAATGGTGAAGTGCAAAAGCACAACTCAAGACTAGTGGCAAAGGGATATTCACAAAGAGCCCGTAATTGATTATAATGAAAACTTTGCACTCATAGCATGTCTTATCACGCTGAGGATGATTCTTTCCATCTAACACAAAAATGGTTAGTTCATCAAAATGGATGTGAAATCAACATTTTAAAATGGTTATCTTGAAGAAGAAGTTTATGTGGAACAGTCACCCAGGTATGAGATATTGGGACAAGAAGACAAAGTCTACAATGATAAAAGCATTGTATGGTCTCAAGCATGTCCCCGAGCTTGGTATAGCGGTAATTGATAGTTATCTTTACATAATTGCTTCATTAGATGCAGTAGTGAGCCTACATTGTATATTAAGATGAAATGAAAAAAGGTGAAATTGATTGCATGCATGTATGTTGATGATTTAATATTCATTGGTGATTTATCAATTGATCTATTTAAAGGAGCCATGAAGAAATTAGGCATTGAAGTGAACCAAAATTAAAACGGTATTTTCATCTCTCAAACGCATGCAAATGATATTTCTTGAAAAGGTTTAACATGACAAATTGCACGTATTACGAGACATTTATTTGACACGCAAATTGGTACAAAGGCATTGCAAACAACTGAAAGCGATGGGAGTGGGAAACAAGAGCCGCGCGAGGGAAAAGTTAGGTTTTGAATCTTCGAACAGTGTAGCGGGCGGAGGCTCGGGGGAATCTCAGGCGGATGCGGAGAATTCATCGAGTCCTGAGAAAGGTAAGTCAGGCTCTAATGAAAAGGATGTTTGCGAAAAGGTCTAGGTGGACCTAGGCGGAAAGGATGCGATAACGTCCCCGAATGGGAAGTGTGATGATAAAACCAAGGCAACTAAGGGCCTCATAAAAGGGGTGAAAGGGTGTACCGTGGTCTTTGTTGTTTGGTGTTAAGCCAAATGAAAAATCATCTTTCCCCCCTGTGCGCATTCTTTCTGACCCAGGATCAGGTAAGTTTTCTATTTCTGTGCTGGATGAAATAATAGACCATAATATTGCAAAGATGGAGAATGTTCTGGTCAGAAAGCTTATGGGGCCCAGACCTAATATTGAAGTTGTAAGGGAGTTTGTTAAGAACAAATGGAAAACCAGTGGACTGGTCTCGGTGGCGGCACTTCCTAAGGGTTTTTTTGCCTTTCAGTTCACTTGCAAAGAGGATTCCAGGGCTGTCAAGAGTGGTGGGCCTTGGGTTATCAGAAAATCTTCCCTGGCCCTGAAGAAGTGGTCTTCTAGGGTCGATTTGTCTGACTCTATTTTTGAAATGGTGCCGGTTTGGGCTAGATGGCCTGGTCTTCCTATGGAATATTGGAATACGAAAATATTTAATGGGATTGCTAACTCCTTTGGAGAACTCTTGTCTATTGATTTAATGATTGCAACCAGAAAGAGACTCATTTTTGCTAGAATCTATGTAGGGGTCTCTCAAAATGCTGATCTCCCCTCATCGATTGACATCCAATCCAAGCTGGGTGTTTGAAAGAAAGCTATTGAATTAGAGACCATACCCTTTGTTTGCTTTAAATGTCAAAAGTCTGGGCATTGGGCAAAAAAGTGCCTGCTAAACAATAAAAGTGAAAACGAGAAAGTTGCTAACCCTAAGACTGTATGGAGGAAAAAAACCTGAGGAGGAGAGGCATATCTCTGACCCTAGCTCAAAGGAGAATCTAGAAAGACAAACTTTTGTTCCTGACTCGAAGGATAACCATAGTTGCTTGCCTAAGGATGCTTGCCCTAGTATAGAAAGTACTAGCTCTTCAAATCCTAAGGATCCTAAATCCCTGATCTCACCACATGTGGTTAGTGAGGGAAAAATTTACTCTGTGGTGGGAGCCCGAGATATTCAAAATAAGGTTGCAATAAGCTGTGAAGAAATGGGTTTTGTCTCGCCTTCACCTTTGGTGTTGGCTGGTAGAGTGAATGGGCCTAGTCTTGAGGAAATACCCATTAAGGGTTTGTCCTTGGAGATACGAATACCTTTCCCTTCCCAAATTTCTACTGGTAGCCCTCGTTCAAAAGGGGAACATGATCTGGAGAACGTCACTCTAGAAGTTGTGAAGGATACTTTAGAAACCCAAAGCATGAAAATGAAAACACCTCATGTTAATACTCTAGAGGCCAAGAATGGCATAATGGATACCCTTCCTTGGGATCAGAGGTTTTTTTCAGAGAAGGAGTGGGAATCAAGAAGAGAGTTGGAAAGCCAAGATGAGACTAAATGGGAGGAGGTTATCTCACATTCAAGGACAAAGAAGGAAAGAAAGAAGAGGGTGGACACTTCAAGAGGGATGATCACAAGAACTAGGGCCAAGGCGGATTGTGGGAACAGTAAGCAAAGCCAGGGCAGAAGATCAGGAAAATAGCAAAGGGAACATGGCAGCCTCTAGGATATTGTGGATGAGATCCAAATGACCATCCTGGAAATACTTCAATCCCCAGGTAAGAAATGAAAATCATGTCTTGGAATATAAGAGGGCTAAATAGCCATCATAAAAAGGATGTTTTGCAAAATTTTGTCAGGGACCACAAACCTGACATTCTTCTTGTTCAAGAAACAAAAATTCCTAAAGATAAAGTAGAAAGCTTTAGAATTTTTCAGAATTGTGGGGTTCATGGGAATAGTTCTGTTGGAGCTTCGGGAGGAATTGTTACTTTTTGGAACAAGTTGATTATTAGAGGTAAACCTTTAATGGAGAATGGTAATCTTGTGGCCACTAGATTTACCCACATAAGAGATAATTTTTGCTAGATACAATCCAATATATATGCTCTGAATTGTAAGAATGCTACAAATTCTTTTTGGTGTGATCTATCTACTTTTCGAAAGTGTTTTGCTAATGAGCACTGGGTGGTTATGGGAGACTTCAATACTCCCCTCTTGAATGGTGAAAAATTTGAGGGTTCTCAAGTCAACTGGGATAGCAAATCAGGCCTTTCTGACTTCATTAACAGTAATGCTTTGATAGACCTTGACTTGCAAGGTGCCTCTTATACTTGGAATAATAGGAGGAATGGGCTAGATTTGATCCAAGTGAGACGTGATAGGGCCCTTATTTTTGGTCAATGGTTCATAGACTATTTTTGTGCTTTGAGAGCTCTTTCAAGGGTGGGATTTGATCACTTTCCCATTTGTCTAACGGTGGACCCTACTAAGGTGAAAAAGAACTCCCCTTTCAGATTTGAAAAATTCTGGTTATCTCATCCTCAAATCTTTAAGGAAATCAGGAGATGGTGGAATATTGATATTTCTGGCACAGTTATGTTTAGGATTGCTAAAAAATTAAAGGAAGTGAAATCTAATTTGAGGAGATGGAAAAAGGATTCCTTTGGGAATATCTTTGGAACTAAGATGAATATTCAGAGTAAACTTCAGGAGATCCAGGCTAAAATCCAGAAGTTGGGGTACATTGATAATTTTAGAGAAAAGGAAAATGAACTTCTCACTAAGTTGAACGATATTATTGCTAAAGAGGAATTTTTTTGCGGCAAAGATCTAGGGTGTCTTGGTTGACTGAGGGTGATAGGAACACCAATTTTTTTCACCTGTCTACTTCAAAACATAGGGCTGCTAATAGAATTGCTTACATTGAAGTAAATGGGACTAGGTTTGAGGAGGAAGATGATATCAAGAAATAGGCTATTCTTTTTTTCAATAACCTTCTATCATGTAATGGAGAGATTGTGTCTGATGCTAAGGACTCCTTGCTTGAGGCTATTCCCCAGGTGATAGGTCATAATGAAAATTCTATGATCATTGCTATTCCTACCAAGGCTGAAATTAGGAAAGTTGTTTTCTCTTTTGATGGCAATAAAGCTCCCGGACCTGATGGGTTCCCTTTATTCTTCTTCCAAGAGTTTTGGGAAATTGTTGAGTTGGATGTTGAGAAGGCTGTTAAGGAATTCTTTGGTTCAAGATGTCTTTTGAAAGAACTAAATGCTACTTTTTTGGTCCTTATTCCAAAAAAACTGGGGCATCAGAGTTTGAAGCTTTTCAGCAATCAGCCTATGTAATTCTATCTATAAAATTATTTCAAAGGTTCTAACTACAAGAATGCTTTCTTTGCTTCCTCAAATGATCTCTCCACAACAGAATGGTTTTGTGCTAGGTAGGTACATTCTAGACTCAACTATCACTGTTCATGAGAATTTACATTCCCTAATAGTCTCGAAGACTAAAGGGTTCATTCTTAAATTGGATATTTCTAAAGCCTATGATCGGGTAGATTGAAATTTTTTATTTAAAATCCTAGTCAAGTTAGGTTTTAACAGCAGAGCCATCCAACTAATGAACCAACTTGTTTTGATGGTTACTACTTATGTCATTGTGAATGGGTCACCTTTGAGGTTTTTTTAGACTTCTAGAGGTCTCAGACAGGGAGATCCTATCTCTCCTATTCTCTTTACTGTTTTGGCTGAGTTTTTGGGAAGAAATATTAAAAATCTTATTGATCAGAGATCCCTTGTTGGTCTAAGACCTTCCTCTTCTCATCTAACCTATTCCCACTAGCAGTTTGTTGATGATACCTTTTTTATGGGAAGATCCATTATGACTGAAGCTATGACTTTCAAAAGGATCCTGAATCTTTATGAATCTATTTCTGGGAAAGTTGTTAATAGGGAAAAGAGTCCAATTTTCTTCTTCAACAGTCCTGAGCATAGACAATTTAAACTTGCTTGAATTCTTGACTGCCAGATTGAGCCTTTACCATCAACCTATCTTGGTTTGCCTCTATGCTTTAAACCCCCAGACTCATTCTGGATCTCTTTGGTTGAAAAATTCAATAAGAAGTTGTTGGGATGGAAAGGAGCACTTCTCAGTCAAGCTGGAAAAATCCAGCTCCTCAAAGCCTCTTTGAAAAATTTACCTGTGTATGCTCTCAGTTTATATAAAATTCCTACTAAATATGTTGAGGCTATTGAAAAAATTCAGAAAAGGTTTCTCTGGTCGCGTGTGGAGGATAAGAAGAGATTACCGCTTGTAGGGTGGGACCTGCTTTGCAGACCTAAATTGAGAGGTGGTCTGGGCTTAAGAAAAATTAAAGTGTTGAATTTGTCCCTTCTTACTAAATAGCTCTAGAGATCTCTTACTTTGAGAGGGGAATGGAAAGAGACCTTAAAATCCAAATACTTTAGCAACTGTGAGTCTCTTAATGATGTTATTACTTATTCTTTTTTACCTTGTGGGTCTGTCTACTGGAATGATATGAGTAGAGGTAGAAATTTGTTGGAGATGGGGACTAGATGGATTGTTGGAAAAGGAAGTAATGTTAGATTTTGGGAAGATAGATGGCTATTGAAGGATGCTCTAATCATAACTGAGAAATTTAGTAAATGGATGAATGATTGTAAAAGGGAATTCGGGGTCCTGGTCAAAGATTATTGGAGGAACGGGGACTGGGTTGATTTGAGGACCATCAATCTAGATCTTTTCCCTATTCAGTCTACCTTCAGGGCCCTTAGATTGGCTCAATACCAAGTGGATGATCTTACTGTTTGGATAGACAATCCGTCTGGCATTTTTTTAGTTTCTTCTGCTACTTCTATGTTGGTTAGTCTGCAGGAGCCCCCGCCCTTCTGGGCTAAAGCTTGGATTAATTCTTTGATTCCTAAAATCAATATTTTCTATTGGATCATTCTACAGAACAATATTCTCACTTTGGACAATCTCGGCAAGAGAGGAATCCAATTACCTAACAGATGCTATATGTGCAGGAATGATGCTGAGACTATTAATCATCTTTTTCTTCATTGTCCTTTTATGTCACATATCTGGGGAAAAATTCTTGCACATCTTAATGTGGTTTGGGTTTCCCCTACTTCGGTCAAATATTTTTTCTTGCAATGGAAAGCTCCATCAAAAAATCCTTTTGTGCGTAGGCTCTGGTCTTTTGTTCTACCTTTTGTTTCATGGAGTATTTGGAAGGAAAGGAACAACAGATTGTTTAGGGAAAAAGAGACGTCGGAGGGGGACTTGTATGAAAAAATTGTTAGGGCTATAAAGGAAAATTTATCTTTAATTCCCTAGAAAAATGGTTGATAAAGCTACTTGGTCTCCCTTTGATATTGCTACAGCCGAAAAGTGGAATTCGAAATTAGTTGTTTTAAAAGTCCCCACGCCGGCCCATTGTGGAAGGGAGAACGCCAGCTGGACTTTGCCGCCTTTTGGATGGGTGAAAGCCAATTTTGATGGTGCTGCTAAAGGCAACCCTGGGAAAGCTGGCAGTGGGTGTGTTTTAAGGGACAATGCGGGGGCTTTTATTGCGGCTTTTGCTGTGGACATTGGCACCCAAACTAATCATGTTGCAGAAGCCATTGGGGCTTATCACGTGGTTAACCTAGCTTTCAATATGAATATGAAATGTCTTTGGTTGGAGGGTGATTCTAAGAACATAATAGACTATATTCTTGGGCTAACCCCCCCTTCGTGGACCATCAAAAAGTGGATCGAAGATACAATTTCCATATTAAGTAAATTCGACAAAGTGAAAGTTTCCCATGCCTACAAAGAAGCCAATAAGGTGGCGGATAACTTTGCCAATGAAGGGGTCAAGAGGGGTGTGGAAAACACGTGGAGGAAGAATGATTACCTCCATTCCGAGGTTAAAGCTCTAATCTATTATGATTCTATACATGGAAGAGAAGTTTGTCTTCGCCATGATGAAGTGGATAAAGATTAAGTACGTCGATCTCATTAGATTTGATGGGACCGACGTCATTTTCCTTTTCGAGAAGCATTTTCGGCACACTTTCTGGGTGTTTGGGAAAATAAGCTTAAACGGGACCTAGAGCAACTGTAGGGTATGGTATAGTAGAGCTCTGAAGATGGGGGGAGAGAGAAAACGTGTTGAGCTGAGCAGCTTTCAAGAGCACAGGAAGAATGTTAAAGCTTGGGAAAAAATTGAAAAGGGAGGTTTAGTTCCGTTTTTGGAAAAGCTCCATGGAACTGATGAGATGGTGCTGGACTATTTCGCCAAAAACTGGAAAAATGGTGAGATTGTGTTGTTTGGTAGGAGTGTTAAGCTAAATGAGAAAATCATCGGTGAGATTACTGGTCTTTCGACTGAGGGTGTGAAATTTTATCGGGACCGCCGGTTCTCTGATGAAGTGGTTATCAGATTTCCAAAGAAAGATAAGGAGAAGGCTAAGCTAGTTAAGGTTTCCAATAGCTACTTTGATGTGGAGTCCATTAAATTGATCTGGAGGAAAGTTTTGAGAGTCATTATGGAGTACATCACGGTTGATGGGCGCTTCACCAGGGCGTATGGTTATCACTTTTCCATTTTGAACCACTTTCGTCACAAGGTTCGTATCTCTTTGCCATTTTATTTATTCTCTTCTCTGAAGAATTGTCTTGATGATGTTGAAAGAAACCCTAGGCAAATTTCTATTATTCACCCTGGTCTTGTCAGGCTCATCTTTGAGCATTTCCAAAATTTACCCGCTCTGCCTAAAAATGTTGTTGTTGGGGATTTGGATGATGAGGATACGGAAAGTAGCAGGGAGAATGATCCTTTGGCCCCTTTTGTTTTTGCTCATGCTGGTACTAAAACCACTGACCCTCAGTCCCTTTCTTGCCAGAATGTCCTTGAGGGTTCTGCTCTACCTTCTTGTCTTAATCCCTGTTCTATTGTTGCCCCACGCTAAGTTCTCGCCTCCTACCGTCTTGTCTTAATCCCCAGCCTTCGCTTGGTTGCCCTACTATGGGTTTGGTCTTTGGGTTTAAAGGTGCCTCGGTTATGAAATTGGTTTCGTACTTTGGGAATTCTTTGGAAATTCATTCTGAAAATCCTATGGCTAGTAAGGAGTCGGTCCCTAGTACCCCTGCATCTGGAAGATTTGTGAATGCCCCTAAAAGACCCTAAATCAGACCTAAATTAATTTTTCCCCTGGAATAACTTTAGGCTTGATGACATAATGAGTGTGGCAGAAAAAAGTGCTAATGGCCTTTTCACTATTCTTAAGTGGGCCCATAAGGAAGTTTGTGATTTGAGTGGCCGTAATAGAGATCTCAGCAACAGAGTCATGGAGTTGGAGCAGAAGGTGAGTTGGAGCCGTAATGAGAATGATGGACAGGACACCCCCTTAATGGAGAAAAGACAACAGTTGCAGGAGGAAAGATTAACTAGGCTGGAGAGCAATATGTCCAAGATTGGCCAAAATATCAGGGCCACTATGGCACATAATCATAAAATTGTTAGGCACAATGCCATTATCATTAATGCTATGGTGGAAAAGTTAGAAAAAATTCAAAAGGGCTCACTGTTCGTGGACTTGAATGCGGACAGAGGTTGTAGTAGAGCTATTGTTGAAGGGATTTCGACTCGCACCCGGGCTAACACGAAGAGGAAGGCCCCTGCGTCTACACATATGGTTCAAATCCTCAAGCAGGGAATACAAGATATGAGTGAAGTTGAAAAGGAAGCCGAGGAGTTTTTGAACATCATGGAGTAGTGCTGTTGTGGTCTTCTCTAGCTTTTTGGCGGTCCTTTTTTGGCCCCTTTTGTCTCTTTGTTGCTGTCATTTCTTTTTGGGACAGCTATCTGTTTTCTTGGACTTTTTTTTTCTCTATCTTTGTATGTTTAAACTTTGTGGTTTCAGTCCCCTAGAAAAACCTATTTTTTTTTTTTCAAAAACATGACAAATTGCAACTCAACACCTACACCAATTTTCACTCTTTCATGAGCTAAAGCAGAGTATGTTGCAGCCACAAGTGCATCATATCAAGTAGTATGGATGAGAAGAGTGCTGGGAGAGTTAAAATAAGAACAAGAAGAGGCAACAAAATATTTTGTGACAACAACTCAGCTATTGCATTATCAAATAATTTAGTCTTTCACACAAGGAGCAAACATATTGATACTAGATATCACTTTATCAGAGAGTTAATCAACAATGGTGAAATCTTCTTAGATTTTTGCAAGTCTCAGGAGCAGTGTGCAAATATCTTCACTAAGGCACTGGGAAAAGACAACTTCATCTATCAGAGAGACCGTTTGAGCATCGTCATTGGCAACAGTTGTAATTAAGGGGGAGTGTTAGAAATAATTCCAACTACAACATTGTAGGGGGACTGTTGGAAATAATTCCAACTACAACACCTTTTTCCCGCATTCCCATGATTTTCATCTTTGCCTTTAGCCTTCATTAAAGTGAGTATAAATTGTAATGATAAAATTTTCATGGTCATTGCTATTTCTATTTATTTTTATGTTCATTTTGAGAAGATATTTAGTATAATTACAAATTGAAAAATAATACAATCTTGTGTGAATTTGGGTTCATTCCACTATCCCTCCCCTATTCTTGTTTATACATATCTCCATGTCTTTGAATGTAATCTATTCATATCCACACTTCCCCATACTTTCACAAATTTGACTCACTCCAATTAATTTTGCTAGATGTTATGAGCCAAGTAAACACACATTTGTATGATTTATTGTTATGTCCTTGTACATCTACACTCATTTTTTATCCTCTCTCATGCTAGATCATTCCCATCCTAACAATATTCATGAAACATTCATCAAAATTAGACTTTGATTGATGCACTAAAAATAACATTTACTTAATCATCATATTAAATCCAATTAATTTTGCTAGATGTTTTAGCCAAATAAATAGACATTTGTATGATTTATTGGTATATCCTTGAGTACATATACACTCATTTCTATCACCTCTCTCATGCTAGATAATTCCCATCTAACAATATTCAGAAACATTCATCAAAATTAGACTTTGATTGATGCACTAAAATAACATTGCTTCATCATCATATAGGTCATCACCATGAGTTGTCATATTGTGTAATAATCTTTTGCAGCTATAATGCCAATCTTTTTCTAGAGTGTTAATCTTGGAATATCTCCCCTAGCAATATGCCAACTAGTTAAATGCAATATGCCAACTAGTTAAATGTATTATTAAGTTCTACAATAGCACATTTGACAAACTATAAGAAAAACCCATAAGTTATATGGTCAAATCCACAACCCATAAAGTAGCTCTATGCTTAAGGATTCGATCCAAATGTACGAACTCAATCTAGAAAAGATGAATCAAATACAAAATTTATGACAAAATACAAACACAGAGAATCTATTTTTAATTCCAAATTGAATCAGATTCTAAAACTAAATCAAAATAATTTTCTTTCAATTATAAAACTAAATATCATCATCTATTATATTTAACATCCTAATTTAACATTTAATTATTCTATTATCATTATTATAAATAAAATTAATTAAGTTAATGTATATTTACTAAATAAATCTTAGAAAATGCTTATTTTCCTTTACACATATATAGATAAGCATCAAAAAAATGAATGACATTTTTCATTATATTTATTTTCTCATTTTATGGTGTTTATCTCTATCTAACAATGCACATTGTTAATAGATTCTTTACTGTATTCTTGAACTTTTAACTTTCTAACTGTATGATAGAACACTCGTCTTTTGCATAAAAGGTAAAGAAATGTAGCTCATGACTATTTAGATTCAAAACAGTACATATACATATAATTCAATAAAACAATTGTGTAATGTTCACATTATATTAGTACACACGTGAAGGATAATTTAACAATAATAAATCATTAAGAACATCTTAATGAACAGAAAAACAATGTAACAAAAAGCACAAATAATTTGCAATTCTTGATTCTATAAGGAAAATATTGTACCAACATATGGTAATGTTTGTCTTATTCCATAATTATTAATATCATCTTTATTACATCAAAATTGCATGCATGACTGCACATATCAGATTGCTCAAGGTATGTAAGTAGAAACTACAAGGTAAATACTATTGCTTTATTTAAGTTGCAATTCTCTCCATTTCACTCTAATTTTTAACATGGCTTGTGCACAACACCACCACAAAGGCCCGGATTGCCTTTAAAACTTTAGCCCATAACATAACATGCAACAACCAAAAGTCAAAACTGAGTCATATGGATTATATCAGATCTTAAAAGAACCAACTAATGAAAAAAAATATGAATAAATAAATTACCTTTCATATCCAAATCTTGAGAGCGATCCTCCTATTGGAGCAGGGCCACTGAGTTGGTTGTTTGAAAGATCTCTGAAAAATACAAGCCATAAAAACAAGTTACTGATGGGTTTCTAATTTTCAACAAATGCGCTTAACCAAAGAATTAATATAATGATGCAGGAGCATCCTCAGTGAATAAGCAATCTGTATCCACCAAAAAACAATTTGACTTGGTTTCCATCCATTTTGATTTGATTTCAATTTAATGTGGTATTTTTGGTGTTGTAGTCAATTTTCAGAATTAAATTCAATTCTGCTTGCAGTGGTCGACTTCGACGGAAGTTGAATGATGTTATTAAAGTTTACTACCTATTTCATCTTGGAAATTATTAATTTTATTACAGAAAGAAATACGAAATATTTTATTTCTCACAGGAATGAAGGGATTTAATAAGAAAATGTAGACTTAAAGAGATAAAAATCTCACACAGCCAAGGAATGTGAAAAGGCAAATCTTAAAACAATTAAAAAATACATATTTAATTTCCCAGAGGTAAGAAGAATGTGGAGAGGCGCGTTGTATGGTGAGATAAGAATGGTGTTTGAATGCATATAAATTTTCCAGAATGAATGCAGGGAAGATAGGGGGCCGTACCACATTGCCTGCAGGGGAAGGCAGTGAAATTTTTTAAATAAAAAAACATATAGGGGCCGTGCCATTACTGCCACGCCACATAATGGCTACAGAGAGATCAGAGCAGGTTACACAATTAAGGAAATGATATCTTATTAGCAAAGAACATATGCCAAAAAAGGCAATCACCGCGCCAAGAGACGAATTGAGGGGCTTACATTTAAATGGCACCCCAGATAGGATCCAGAGAAAGATAAAAGGGTGGAGGGCGCTTTACGTTAGTGCAAATTTAGATGAAATAAGTAAAGTTCAGACTGAGGAATGAGGTTATGTGGGAAAAGAAGGATGTCTGTAGAAGAATAAATTCATACAAGCAGTCTGCAAATTATGTGAATCGAAAATTAGTAAATTGAAATTAATTTCTTGAGTTATTTTAAATTTGAGTTCAATTAGAACTGTATCTCTCCAGTAAATTGGGAAATGAATTTGATTGATTATAATTGACAAATGCAATTGTCGATAAAATTGTGAATGGCGGTGAAAATTGTAGAATTGTAAATTTGGAATCAAGTGTGTTTGTGACAGCATAAAGTGTTAGAAGTTTATGTCTACATCATATAACTTTAAAAACCTGCCAGATTATTTCTACCATCTCTAAGAAATAACATCAAACATGATTTACAGAACATTAAAAAACATTTACATATACATTCCGTCTAAAGATCATAACAAACAGAAGGAAGAATGAGATCACCAAAAGACTAAAATCAAAGAGTCTTTAAACCCAGATCTAAGTCATACATTTATGATAGTTAATGTTGACATTAACAAAGATCAAAACAGATTTAAGATTTAATAATGAAAGCCCAGGAGAATGGTGACTTACAGGAAGCGGAGGTTGGAGAGTTGGCCAAGTGAGTTGGGTATCTTTCCACTGAACTTATTGCCAGAAAGATCAAGGGCTATCAGATTTTTTAATTTCCCCAAACTTGGTGGCAAGCTTCCACTCAATGAGTTACGGAATAAATGCCTGAAATAATAATACACATACATGAAGGTTTGAAGAAAATTCACCTTGAACTAAAACACATTCATTCTTAAGATGAGCATGCTGATGAACTTACAGGTATTGTAAGTTGGGAAGATCACCGATCCGTGGTGAGAGAGTACCAGAAAAGCCACTAATTGCCAAATCCCTATAATATACATATCATACTTAGAACAAGTCAATGTTATGTGTGTTGTGTTAACTTAAATTTTACAGAAACTTTTATATGACATAAGAATGATATAGAGACTTACACTCTGGTCACATGCTGGTTGATGTCACAAGTGACATGAAACCATGTACAGGGATTGACCAGGGATGGATCCCAACTTGCCAAAACATTGTGTGGGTCATGCAGCATATTCTTCACATCTATCAGCGCATCTCCTTCTGCATTGGCATTGCATTGAATGGAAAGGAGGTTGCATACAACAAATCCTCCTAACAAAAAGTGCACGAAGATCAATGTGGATGTTGATTTAGCAGCCATGGCAAAAAAATATGTGTTCTTTTCTTCTTCCTCACTTCTAAATCACAGCTGATATGCTTTTCTTTGTAATGCCCCTCTGACCATGTGAATTTAAATAGAAGATAATTTGAATGCCCAAGAGATGATAACTAACATCAACGGCTTTTACAATCTCAATACCACAAAAAACGGTTGTTGAAAACCGACTATTCGAGAAAACATAAAACAAGTGAGCTGCGTGAGCAGCCGTTCCCACAAAAAGTTCTAGAATAGTTTTGTTTTATTTGTTGAGTTTATTGTGTTTTAGGAACAATTGGTCAAGATAAAGCAATTGTCGCCTAAATTTAGTAATTTGATCATTGATAGAGTCAACTTTGTCTTCCATTAGAAAATGACTCTTATAACAAAAAAATTTTGCTCACTTCAAAATTCTCATGCTCTGGTTGTGCTTTTAGGCATGAAGAAAGCACAATTTACATGTTGTCAACATTATGTAAATATTTATGAGTTCAAAGATTTCCTTAACCATTTAGCATATATGATAAAACATAAGAAATGAAAGCATATAGTTCCAAGTCCTCTTATAGGTTCCTAATGTCTCCAAAAAATGCCTTACGATAGAAAATGATCTTTTTATTCCATTCAGTAATTTAGATAACTCATTTATAAGCCTAATAAAACTTATAATGTGAAGTCTATTGCAAAAGGCCTAAATCAAACATCAAAAATATCAATTGAACCCATATGCCCATTTTGATGATTGCAGAGTAGTGGGAAAAAACATTGCAATAGTTATTGGACCAAGACCACATGGTAGACGATTAATTGTTGAAGCTATTCTTGAAGCCTCTTCATAGGAAACATGACTGACTAATTTTGGTATTCTCTTTTAGCACTAGGATCATGCAAAAGTGGAAGCAATAGTTTTAATTTGCTATATATTAACCATATTTTACTTACAAACTTATTTTAAAAAAGGAAGTCAGAAGGTGCCATATCTCTACTACATTTAAGCCAAGATCAACTAGTCCTACACTAGGTTTTAGCTAATGACCATGAACCAAATTTGGCACACCTGCTGCAACAATGGGAAAGCAAGGCATCCCAGCTAGTCAATGGATTGTTGTTCAAGCTGGGGCCCAACCAAGTATTAAAGTGTGTGGCATGGTAACAGATTGGGAATGTATTTCAACAACACATGAGAATCTTATTGGGGGCCATTGGAACTTCAAGTTCATGCCGCAACATGCAATGTACTCTTGGAAAGTCGATGGTGGCCTTGATGCCAAAGAATAGGTAATGAAATATTGAATTGGAAAACCATTAAAACAAGAATTTACGCCCCTTTGGCCATCCCAACCACAAGAAATATTTCAAATATGAGGATTGAACTTCATTTTCCCATTAAATTTTAGCCCTACACATCAGTGTAAATACATTGTCTTCGCCACTAAAGTATGTGACGAAGTGAGCTCAAGCAAGGGCCATGTAAAATAATAGAAAGGCCAAGTCGAGGCCACAAACAAAGTCCTCATTTTAGTTATAACATGTGGATTCTCTTGGTTTGGTTAAAGATTCTACGATCCTTGTTGTTCTTAATTCCAGCTCACTTCCCATCCCCATTCCCCCTAGTGTCATGGATACCAAGACCAAACACTTGTCTATGAGAATACTATTACCATCACTCAGTTCAATCAAGCTTGGATGAGAGGAATTTTAATGAAAAATGGATGAATGTTAGGGATCTTATTTAGAGGAACTTAAACTAGATGTTGAGGACTTCTCTATCTTGAAAGATCACAATACTAAATTTATGTTCAAACCTCATACTTTCTTTCCTAGGATTTCCTCTACTTCCCCCCAAATGATGGTCATGCTATCAATATGGCCTCTTGGGGTTATAATTGTCTAAAGAAATATAAGGATGAGATTAAAGAAATTGTCTATAAACAACAAAAGAAGGTTAGGGTTTTGTCTTCTAAGAATGAGTAATGAGAAAGTTTCTCTATAGAATTCCTATTCTCTTGAATATTTTCCTAAGTTTGATGACTTCAAACTAGATGTTGATAGTTTGCAACAAACTTATGACCTTGTGTCTATGACATATGTAACTTGGGTCATCATGCAATAGAAAGTCTGCACAACCTCAACCTACATTTGGTTAATTATCCTTTTATGTAAGATAAGGTTTGTGATGAAGGTCCATGGTTAAGGGATGATGTTGCAGAGAAGCCTATGATGGACCTTAGGATGCAATGTGGCATTGGATTTATTCCAACTTGACAAATAGGCTTGGAACCTTGTGATTTTTATATGTTCTTGTAGTGTGATTAATCTTGCAAGGGGGTGCACCCATTATGACCAACATTTAAATATGGAATCCTTAGATAGTTTTATAGCAGGAGTTTTGTTTTAAATAGTAGGTTTATACTGACTATTGAAGGCATCTTCAATTTTTTATATTTTGGTATACATTAATGATAGTCAATAGACAAGTAGGGTCCCAAATCAAGCTATTGGGTTTGGCTAAAAAACTAGATTTATGTTCCTCCAATTTATTGGAAGGATGATAAACTGATACTCTAACCTTATATTTAACCAAAATATTAAAGAAAGTTGAAACTAAGTTTAAAGTTTCAATAAATGGCATATATGAGAGACAAATCATGCAATGAGACTATAAATTAGTTTATCTAAGGGGCAGATGGATGAGGGTAGAATCAAGCTAGCTACATATTTTCAGAATCTCCTTATTCATTTTTCTTATATCAACAAAAACCAAACTTAAGCAAAAATTAACCCTAACCCTAGTTGTAATTGTAATCATAATTATAACTTTTATTGTAACCCTAATCATAGTTCTCATTCTAATTCTAACCCTAACCCTACTTCTATTGTAAACATAATTGAAACCCTAATTCTAACCCTAACCCTTCCTAATTATAAGCCTTAGCCTAAGTCTAATCTAACCTTAATTATAACCTTAATTCTAATCCTAAATTTAATTCTAAACCAAACTCTAATTTTAACCCTAACATAAAGATAAATTTTTGAAGTGTGATTAATGGGAACATTATTTACCTTTTCATTACCCTTATTCTAACATTAATTTGAAGTCTAATTCTAATTCTGATTCTATCTTAACCCTATTTTTAATCCTAATTCTAACAATAATCCTAACCCTAACTCTAATCATATCTATAACTCTAACCATTAAACTAGTTAACCCTATTTCTAAACCTAATCATAATTATAATGATTTTAGAATTATAATTATTAATAATAATTAGGGCTCTATAATTATAATTTAATTAATTTATAAATCTAATGTTGTAATTAATTATTTGATTATAAAAATTCTCACAACTAATTATTTAATTAAACATTTCAAATAATTATTAAATAAGATATGGTTATAATATAATTAATTAAAACATCTATAGTTATTTTTATAATTATTTTAAATTTTAAAATAATAATTAATAAATTAGAATTATATTTATATATTCTAATCCTAAAGTTAAATAATTATATAATTTTAATTTTAATTCTAAATTACTAAAATATTTAATTGTATTTTAGTGAACTATAACCCTAATCATAATTTAATTAAAAAATAATATTATTATAATTGTAAATTAATCTATATAATTATAATTATAATAAACTTAATTCTAAACCTAATTCTTAATTATTAATATTTTCAAATTAGATTATTTTGATTATATTTATGTAATATTAATTATAACACTCACCTTAATAAACAATTTTTAGCATTATTATTGCACACCCTTGCAATTATATGGAAATCAACTTAACTAAAATACTTAAGGTATATCATAAATTTTATCTATATGAAAATTTGCTAATACATTATGCAAATTTATGTATTAATACATTATGCAAATTTATGTATTAAAGAAAACAAATATTTTAACTAGTGTATCATTTTCATTAGTTGAATGAAGTTCACCTACAAACCCTCCTTAACCCTGCTTAATTGATTTTCTTTGGAATAATGGGATGAGGGAAAAAAAATAAAAACTTAAAAAAGTAAAAAATCAAACATTTTACTTTAAGAAAAATTAAATATAATGAAATTAACATTGTTGTGGAAAATATCTTAAAAAAATTAGTGCAATCATTGATCTTTTTTATATAATATTTTATTTCTTATAAATTAAAAAAAATATTAGATTATATATGTTACATATTATACAGTATATATTATTATAATGCCATGTTAAAATTAATATATTACATATGAATTTAATAAATTAATATAATATATAATCAAATATAATATTTTAAAAACTAGTTATATTATATTATAAAACCATATTATTATCTTATATCATTATTAATAATAATTTATTTATTGACAAACAAAAAATTTACAACTAATCTCCCATGACTCACCAATTCTCTTCAAAATATAAAATTTATAATTTCACAGTAACACCATTTACATTGACAATTAAATAACTTCTAGCTTCCATATTTTATGTTGGCACAACAAATCATGGAATGTTTTGCAAACACAAAACACACCCTCGAACTAGATGCTCCTCCATCAATTTATTATTATTATTAATTATTTTAAGAAATTAAATTTTATGCTATTTTATTATTATATATTATAGTTCTATATATTATATTGATATAATTTACTTTAATTTATGTTATATTTATTTTATTCACAAATAATTAAAATTATTGTTACACTTGTTAGTTTTTTTTGTTGTGTTCTAAAAATTGGGTGTTGACAATAGTAGATTTTGTTATTTTACCCATAAAGAATTGTACACTACATATTTGATTTGAATTGATTGTTTTATCTACAACTTATGTTGTTTAGGACAATAAGAATATCTATCAAATAGACTTGGATTTCATAAAAAAATAATGAGAAGATCTTTCAATTATTGACATGGAGAATACATGTAATCTATTTAACAAAGTTCCTGAAAGAATATGATAGAATTGTATTGTAAATGTATGTTATTCACTAATACAAATATCAAGTACACTTCATTCTTTTAAATGTTACTGTTGATATTCATTTGACTTCACTATTTAAAAAGATTATTGATAAGATACAAACAAAAATTAAACAAATTTTGCAGGCAAGACAAAAGATAACTTGACAGTACCTTTAAAATATGTAAAATTACATTGCACCCATGGTATCCTTACTCTGCAATTTTGACTATTATTCAAAATAGAACAATACACTAAGACACTTCAAAAGCACTAAAGGGGAAAACATAGCATATGACCAATACAAATGTTTAGAATGGTAATAAATTTGCAAAATGTACTC
>VDFB02060357.1:0-10148 GCA_007258455.2 Sequoia sempervirens | reverse complement strand
GGAAACTAAAAAACCACATGATGGAAACTAAAACATTAGGTTTCTCAAAGGTTCACTTATAAATAAATGCTATGAAAGATACTTTTGAATTCCTATATCTATGGGGTTCAAATCAATTCTCACTATGTAAACATAATTTAAGTGTAAATTTCCTTTTATAAGGATGGTTAAATTTGGGATGAAGTCTTATTGAGTTCAAATACAAGAAGTTTAAATTTTGGAGACAAAAGAGGATGTTTGTTGATGAGAGTGAGAATAGAGTGGTTTATATGCATAGATTCTATTTCATTAAGAGTTTTGTTTTACCAAATTTTCTTTATAATAAGGTAGAATAATTTGTTTACTAGGGATCATAGGCTACTTAGGTTCCATATAATTTTAGAATGACCCAAAAGATGTACAAATATTCTACAAATAGTATATAGATTACACATTTTCTTAATTCTTCATTATTCTTGTGCTTTGGTTGTGTAACTATGGAAAACTATTATCTATTATTTCATTTGACTCAATTTTCATTTGTGCCATATATATATGCAAGAATCAAGTTATTATAAACTATTACAACTAGCATATACCAACAAGATATACAATATTTCTAAAGATAGATGAAAATCTTAGAGTCTATTCCATTAGTGAGATAAACTTCATAGAATCTTACACATATTATTACTTATTGATACTCTTGTGCAAAATATTATTCCATCAATGATATGTTTGTCATTTTTTGGTAAGGATATGATCATTTTTTGGGATTATGGTGTGTTAATATTTGACATTTGGTGAAAGCATAAGATGAAATTGGAAAAGAAGGATGGTTGAAAGTGGTTGAAAGAAAAATTATTGTAAATCTATTTTTACTTTTGAATGGAAAAAACCCTTGAAGTTTGGAATGTATAATTATTGTCTATTATTCTATTCCTTGAGTCATTATTAGTTCATGCTTGTTGGATTCTTTAATTTTTTAACATGATATTTGACTAAGTTGACTTTAAAGAATATTTTGATTACTCGCAATTCTATATTTTAATTTTATTGGATGCTAATCTCACTACAATGTTCATTTGATTATCCTATCAACCATGTCACATTTTCAAAAATTCTATTTTTTTGTAGATTAGTCCACTAACATATTTGCTATAAATACAACTTACAATAGTTTTGTTATTCCTTTTTCTTGTGTTGTTGCTTTTCCAACACTTCATACTTGAAAAAATAATATGAACAACATGATAATTTTCTATTTTTCAAGATGAGACATTATAACTAGCAGATTTCAATACTCCTAGATATGACAAAACTTGTGAGTTATAAAAAATAGACATCATATATTTTATAAACCTCATTGTAACTCGCATAGAAAAGATGCCTAAAGATAATTCCAACACAAGAGAATTAAGTGAGTTTTTTCTTTATTTTATGCTTGAACTATGTTAAGCATGCTTATGTAAGCACAACTTGTGAGCTATCCTTGTTTCTAGTTAACTCATGGCAAGAAGAAATAAAAAGGACACAAGAAAAGAGAAGTTCATGAATTAGAGGAAACCAAGGAACTCAAATTTCATGACCCTTGTAAATAGAGGTTGCTAACACCTCACGACGTAAATAAAAAGTGGCAGAATGTAAACCAGTAAACTTGTTCTTTGTCTCTTGATAATCCCTCCATTCTTCGAGAAACCCTAAAACCCCCATGTAGTACAAAGGATGAAAATAATCATGGCCTTCAGAACATTCAATCATCATTATTTAACGTGGGAGAAATTACACATTATTCCAACAGAAGGGCACTGTGAAAGTACCTCAAACACAGGGTACATTGTCTACGATCTCTCATTTCTGTATAAAATGTCGACATTTAATTATTTTTATTTCGACTGATATCATAATTACAACTCACTGACAATTTAAAAGCATACATATATTGCACTCTTGGGAATTACATTTAAAAGAGCATTCCATTGCATTAACAGTTAAAATTCAAGACCTATCCTTCAAATAGTATACATGTGGGTGGATGGCCATCGTCAGATATAGCTGGTATCTAACATTCGCAATGTGCAGTGAACGACCATTCTTAAATATCAATATCACAGATCAAATAAGAAATGGTCAATAATAGTTTAAAATTATTATTAGCTGTTAAACATTTCATATAAAATTACTACAATGATGAACATGTTGAATAGCAGATATAAGAGATTATAACGCTGATCATTATTACACTGACCACCCAAAAATGATCAGTAGATCGTGAATGTCATGGTTATACAATCTCTGTCCTCATGGAAAATAATTGCGTGTTTAAACAGTTCAGTGCTTCAACGACTTAAACCCATAAGATTTCTTTGCCAGGACTGCACAATTATGTGCAATTATATCGCCTGCCATTGAAATTACCATAACAACTATTCTGCAGATTTCTTTAACAGCACAGTGGAAGTTCATTATTGGAAATGAATACACGACTGTCATACCCATAATTTTGTGTCCATCTTCAACACGCAATTAATTTGTCTTTAAAAGGCGTATCAGATTGCAATGAGATTCATGCTTGGTTTTATCGTCTCTAGTCTACAAGTAAAAGGAGTACCAGATTGATGTCTCCACAAATTGAATACGGCTGGGCATTGTTCATGTTGAGATTTCATGGAACCAGTACCACTCTAAAAGTGTGCATACGAGGCTTTTTAATAAACAAATTTTATATAAAGATATTATTAGTACCTGTTTTTAGTTAGATATTATTGATAAGCAATTATTAGTACTTGTTTGTAGTTAGATATTATTATTATTGATAAGCAAATTTTTGTATAAAGTCATTACTAAGTATTTGTCGTTAAATAGATGTTATTGATAAACAAATTTTGTGTAGTCATTATTATTACTTGTTTTTAGATAGAAATTCATTATTAGTACTTGTTTTTAAATAGATATTTTTACTTAGGATTGTTTAACTAATATTATTAATTGCACTTTCAAATCAAATATATGTCATATTATGTGTAAAGTCATTATTAGTACTTGTCGTGAGACATATATTATTGATAAACAAGTCTTGTGTAAAGCCATCATTAAGTATTTGTCTTTAACCAGATGTTATTGATAAATAAATTTTGTGTAAAGTCATTATTAAGTATTTGTCTTTAAACATATGTTATTGATAAACAAATTTTGTGTACAGTTATTATTAGTACTTGGCTTTAGGTAGAAATTCATTATTAGTACTCTTCTTTAAATAGATATTTTTATAGTAATATTGTTTAACTAAAATTATTAATTGTACTTCTAAATCAATTATATGTCATGTTTTGTGTAAAGTCATTAAATTAGTGCTTGTTTTTTTTTTAGACTACAAGAATTAGTTGGGTATCTGTCCCCCTGTAAACTGTAGTATGCCTGGTAAGCTTTTTTCACGTGACTGGTGGCGCTGACGTGACATACCCTCTAGTACCACGGGTTTGGGGGGAGACTAGACCTCGTGACCTCTTGCTTGCAACATGATGCTTTAGACAATCGAGCTAGCCCCCCACCCCAAATTAGTACTTGTCTTTAAGCATTATCATCGATAAACAATTTTTTTATAAAGTCATTATTAAGTACTTGTCTTTAGGTCGATGTTATTTATAAATAACTTTTGTGTAGAATTAGTATTAATACTTGTCTTTAAACAAATATTTTTGATAAACAAATTTTGTGTAAATTCATTATTAGTAATTGTCTTTAAGTAGATATTTTAGAATTAGGATTGTTTAATTGGTATTATTAATTGTACTTCTAAATCAATTATATGTTATATTTTGTGTTAAATCATTATTAATACTTATCTTTAAGTAGATATTATATATTATTGCAATGAGAATTGTTTGACTGGTATTATTAATTGTACTTCTAAACCAATTATATGCTATATTTTTTTCATCTTAAGCAAATATTTTTTTGGTATAGTAAACATGTAATTTTTTAAAACAAAAATATCCAAAAATCAAATAATAAGAATTATTGGTATTCCTATAGGTTAAAAGTTTACTTTTTATTGTAGCCATCACATTATTCACAACATGCAATAATAAGTTCTACCAAAATAGTATGATTCTACTTTTTGGTAAAGTAAAAATCATTAATTTTCCACATTGCTAAGTTAATCATTTGATAAATCAAAATGTTTGATGCGATTGATGATGGTATGTAACCCCTCAAATCTAAGATTAAGTGAGAATAAAACTTGGAGTCAAGATTATCCCTAACAATTGTAATCTTTATTGTCCTAACAAAATAACCATACATTCATCTTGTAAAAAAATAACTCTAAACCACTTTTTCCTTTCATTTCATTTTTTTAAAAAGTTGACTCCAAAATTGTTTTATCTAGCTCATCTATTGATTGCAAAACCCATATTATTATTACAATACTTGAAGTTTAGGTTCTAACCACTATGTGGTACCTTTTCATGAGGTGATTACTTTCCATTTACCAACCTTAGAATTTCCTTTTTTTGTGACATTCACTAAATTTGTACAAAATTCCAAACATATAAAGTGTAAATTCAATCCAAAGAGCTTAAAAAGCCTTTATAAAGCTTGTAGTTCATACAATACATTGTTCCATACAATATTCTTGATGGGAAATTTGTACTTGTTGAATAAAAACTTTAAAAAATGGAGTTAAATTCATATATATTATCAATAAACTTGTCACATAAGGAACAAAAAAATATTTCTACTTGAAAAATAATTTTTTAATAACTAATTTAAAATTTAACACAATGGATTATCTTAATATTTAACTTTGATTAAAAGTGGAGCTTGTTGATTCTTAAACGTTAACTAATTTAATCATCAAAGGTAAAAAAATAAAACAAATATTTACTACTTTTTGTATAGATACTATGTTAAATTTCTATTAATTATTTAACCATTGAAGACTGCAATATTTAAGTAGAGTGCTTATGGTGATAGATGAAATTAATACTATTATATTTGAAGCTAATCCAATATATTGCAAGAAGATGCCACATGCAATTAGTAATTGTTAAATTTTTGTTGTTAATTTTAGTTTAACTATTTTATAAATTATTTTAGTATTTTTAAAGTTTTATGTTTATCTTTTTACTTTATTGATGTTGTATGTTTGATATTTTTGAATTTTGTATTATTGATTTTTTTTTAGTGATTAGTTTGTTAGTTGAAACATAATAAGCTTTAAATTTATACCTCCATTGATGTGTACCATGTCATTAATGTCACCTTGGATTTATCCATTTTAAATTTGGTATTCAAGGCACAGATATAAACTCTCCGATATATAATTGCATAGACAACCAATACTCATATAGTCATCTTTCAAATTTTATGTGTCAAGATTGTGTTGGTGCAGTATGTTGTAACTTAATTTCAAGTTAATATTTGTATCTTCCTTGATCAATAATAATGAAAATCACATATTCCCTTTTGTTTTAGTTAGCACATGAATTAAAATCCAACTTGTACCAATATCATCAAATGATGTCATGATCCTATAGCTTGGAAAAAGCTAGAAAGATCATATGAATCAAGTTATAATGCATGAGATGAGGTACTCATTATTTAATAAGATTATGGGTATGTCTTGAGGATCATGGTATGCCAAAAGTGGCAATATTTGTAGGGTATGTGGCTACGATTTTTTTCACCCAAAATTAATGAAATGAAAAGGGTTTTTAAAGAGGAGATTCTCAGCTTTCCAAAAAAATAAAAAATATGATTTAATTTGAATTTAATAAATAATTATTATTCATTTTCTATTAAAATTCTGACTAAAGTCTGATCAATAGGTGATTGAAAAATATCTATAACTTTCAAAGCGGTATCATATTTTTTGAATCCAAAATATGTGTCACATTCTATGCTTTACATACTATAGGATTAAAAAAAAAATTAAATTTCATGAATTTTGCCAAGTTAAGGTGGTCTAAAATACGAAGTTTTATAATTTCAAAAGTTGTAATAAACAATTCATAATTAATTATTTACTTGGAAAAAAATTACAAAAAAATATGCATCACATCTGAACTTGAGTCCTCTACTTATATATAAAATCTTACAAAAAAATATTATCATTTTATTATGGTTAGGGTGGTCAAACAGACACCTACTTCTTATTTTTCCTTGAAATTTAGAAATTCTGCATTGAAATTTCAAATTTTTCACCAAATAGATTTTATTTATTTTAAATAAACCTAGTATTTTAGAAACTACATTCAATTTTTACAAATTCTATTCTTACATATTTTTGAAATAATATAGATAACTTATTCAAATATTTATGTCAAGTTGCTATCTTGATTTTCTGAATTTTTGCCCTTATAAGGGCTATTTGTATACCATGATCCACGTGCCTTATTTCACCTTATTAATAACACATGACCTTGATCAACCATTTATAATCCAATATTTTAGTACACTTTTTTTTTTGTTTTTTAGCCTCAACTAAGATCAATTAAATTTTTCATTATTAACGATAGAATCAATGTATGGGAAGTTTTTAATATCGCTATCCTTCAAAATTTGGATTTCTTTCCCTTCACAACCCAGATTTGCAAGAAAATATGCTAACTAATTGCCTTCCCAATATGTGTGAGATATAATGATTGAGTCAAAAGAAGAGAATAACCTCCAACATTTTTGAAGAATATATTCAATCTACCAATTAGGAATAGCCTGAAGCTTACAAGCATTGATAATCAATAACGAATCCCCTTCAACATGAGTGTTTTTAATGGCCATAGAATGCGCCAAAGTCAAACCATGAAAAAGCACTTGTGCTTCAGCTAAATTTCTTGCCTCTAGGTAAATGAATAGATTTGGCAGCTAGCAGAACACCATTTGAATCCCGAATACACATCCCCACTCTTGACACACCCAGATTACCTCAAGAGGAACCATCAAAGTTGAGTTTACTATAATCCTGTTTTGGGTGTAGCCATTTAACACTTTTCCTATCCACCTTCTGCTTGATTGTTTGCATCAAACTACCTTTAAATGGAAGAACAATGTATTTCTAATTCTGTAATATCTGACCATATATTTTAGTAAATTTAATTTCATAGCTAAAAATTTAATTATCTTATAATTATGAATTCAAATAACACATTTTGAAGTGATCCCATTATTTATAGTATAGCCATTTGATATATCTAAACCTTGGATATATTTAATCATCTTGATTTATTTTTCTTTGGATATATGACATTAGGGAATTGTACAAGGGGCAAGGTGTAGGGTACTTCACCCACTCACTAGGCTAAGATAAATATCATAATGAAACATAGTAAACTTATTGTAATATGGTAGTGATAAGGCTTGTTAAGAATAGGGGAGACATTCACCTTGCAAATTCTAAGTCCTGTTAATTGTATTTAATTATATTACACACTAAATAATGTAGAATATCTATAAATCATGGAATGGGAAAAATTGGACACTCATGTGAGGGTGGGGATATTATTTATTCTATAAGATACTTTTATTATTGTGTAATAATTCATTGAATATGGAGGTTACTTGGTGTAATGTTGTAAAATTGCACACCTTGCAATTTTACATACATTTTTTGTATCCACTTTAGTGTCCACTCCCTTAGCACTTGTGTAGGCTCATTTTAGCCCTTGTAATACCTTGTTCTCCTCTTAGGATGCTTAGGAACCCCTTTACAATGGCTACCTTCATGTGTCAACTTTGTGTCAAACCTTGTGCTTTTCCTATTCTCCTCATTTTGTAGTGTGATGTATCTATACACTAGCGCGCCACATAAATGTTTGAATGCTATGCTAGTGTCTCGCGACATTTCAGAGTTCAAATGGTTATTTCTGAGTACCTTACCACTTGTCAACTACTTTTTTTGATGGTGACAACTTGGGACGCCTTGTAACAACTTGAGAATGTTATTTTCCCTCTTATTCTCTCTTTAAATGCTATATTTTCAATTCATTTGTTCTTCTGGATCTCTCTAGCTTCTTGGCTTCTCTCTTGGGTATTCTGCCATCTTGCTCTTTCTATCTTTCTTGCATAGCTCTCTATAACTTGTTGCAATATCACTCTCACGTTCTTACAACACTTTTTGCAAGATTATTTTCTCTCATAACCCTTCCTTCTTTATCCCTCTCCTTGGCTTCCTCAAGCCTTTCTGGTGATATCTATATTGTGCCTTATATCTTTAAGAATCTTTGGATTTCTCACATCCCCTATCTATTGCATCTCTATTTCATGATACAGGTTCTCCTCTTTGAGCGGGGATTTCTTTTATCACTCTTGCATTCATTTCATTTTTTCTTATTATTTCTCTATCTATTTGGTTGTCTGTGGAGGTGGGAACACCGAAATGGGGGTTTGACTAAGGGAAGCCCCTAAACAGCCCCAACATTTTTCCCTCGGTCTTATGTGTGTAGGTATTGAAGATATCTACTTGTTGGAGGCTTCATCACTTGGGTTGCTATAAGAATTTTCTTTCTCCTCCTTAGCTTTATCATTTATGTTTTACTTACTTAGTTTAATTTGCTTTATTTCAGCTAGTTAGTATACTTTACTTTATTTCAGCTCTACTATTTTCTATTACTTTCGCACATTCCAAGATTTCTTAGCAGTTAGAGTAGAAGTAGTCATTCTGCTATTTTTTGTGATATTCTCAATTTTCAGTTTGTACAAGACACCAAAACACCTCTAGGAATCCAACACATCATGCTACCATCCATGTGTCACACTGACATCCTTTGGCCGGAAGCTCGCTAGTCTATCTAGAAAACCTATGTGATCTACTCTTTCTGATCCTAAAACTCTCACTCTATTCCTTGAGGTAGTTTGAGGTAGTTTAGGGAAATTCATTCCTTGGGAATCTCATAAAATAAAGAGAATCATGAGTAGTGAATCCCTCTTCTTTACAATTTGGTCAGAACCTAATGTGAACACCCCTTCCAAAAAAAAAGGACAAATCAAAGGAGAAGTAATGTGTTGACCTTCGGCTGACTTGTTTATTTATAATTTATTATATTTAGCTTGTTATTTTTAAAATGAAATTAATTATATCTTCTTTTATTACTTCAATTTCTAATTTTATTCAAAGTCTTAATGATGTTCTATTTTATGCATGTGATGGTGACTTGGCTATTCTTATGTCACTCAGTATCTTTGATCCTTCTCATGAAATTCCTCTCACTTTAGAGGATATTTTGTTGCAAGGAGATGAAATCATTGATACTTTTCTTAATATTACTATACCTACTCTTCATTCCAATAGGCTCTCTTCTAGAGATGATGCATTAGTGAATGATGAAGTTCCTCTCACATCAGATCCTCCAAGGATAGGTGTTAAGCATGTTTCTTCAAATAATTATTCCACTAGTTGTGGTGAATCTATAAATGTAATCTATGTCTCTGCTACCCCTCAAAGGCCTAAGAGACCAGTCATTTACCTAACTCTGGCTAGTCCTCCTAAAAGGATATTTTTATTAAGGGTGTTCCATTTAACAATGATTCTCCTAATATTTCTAAGGCTCCCTCTTATAGAGCAGTAGCCCATACTTATAATACAAGAAGGAATAAACACAATGTTAATCAACCTACTCATTTACCACCTTCTCAACCAAGTCTTCCTCAAGCACCTAAAACTAAAACTAAAGCTCCTAGTGATTATGATCTTGCCGAGGAACTCTTTGTTACTCCAATTAATAGCTCACTATGGGACTCACTTCATTCTGCTTCAATTTATGAAGGTATGCTTCAGGAAGCTTTGCAAAAGATCCTCTTTCCTGGCTCTGCTAGGCTGGTGGATGTTAATGCATTGATGGCCCATATTTGTGCAGATTTACCGTATATTACATTCTATCTGCAAGAACTCCCACCCCTAAAAGTATAGAAGTAAGTTACAGAACCTCTAATGATTATAGTCATAATTAATAATATCGGCATTAGATGTACTCTCATTGATGCTCATTCAGAACTCAATGTATGTAGCATTGATCTATTGCCTAAAATTGAAATTTATTCAGCTTCTCTTGTGAGTTCTTCTCTTGTTATTTGTGGGTTTGATAATGTTAGTCAACAAGCCCTAGGCACGATAGTCTTTCCTTTGAGGTTGGGGCTTGTTACCATACCCACCCTTATATATGTTATGTTAG